>BGPR01036919.1:0-15330 GCA_013235015.1 Araneus ventricosus
ACCTAGAAAATGACTAACACGAGGCCGTATAAGAGTAATAAACATTATGTCGCATAAACTATAGTCAGACCACGGATTCCGGACGATTCACACTTTTGGACGATTTTACACCGGAAAGGGGTGTCAGGCAATGAGTCATATGAGCGCATTTCCAGAGTTCTTTGCTAGATCACGCTCAGTCAAATGTAAACATCACCCTCCATTCTTCACTTTCCCCCTATTTTGATGAAAATAACTCCGTCCGGCGCATGCTCAAAAGCGTGGAAGGTTTCCGAATCCGTTGCTATACAATAATAGTACGGTGCAAATGGTACATATGAGCAAATGGTACATATAATTATGCATCTTTGAATTTGAATTGGTACACACCTACAAAAAGAGAATATTGAATGTAAAATATTAATTATATTTCATTACATGTAAAATATTTTTTGTAAAACTGTAAAATAAACAAAAAATATTTAAAATTTAACCCGCATTTTACCATCGTCCTATACAGAACAGTTCAGATTTGTCGAATTTTCATAGCCTATATCGCATTTTTTATTTATGTTCCGCTTCTAAAATATATTTTAAGACTGATAAGTGTTATTTATTATCTTTTTAAGTTCAATTTTGATCATTTAAAATTTTTTTAAGAATTTTGAATTTGGCTAATTTTTGCTACTTTATTTGACATGAATTATATTTTTCTTTTAAATAATTATGAGAAAAAAATACATTTTTTTTTACGATTTATTCATGTTAAGTCTTAGATATTGTTTCTGAGTAAAATTTCCAAACAAAAAGCTATATTCAAATTGGTTTTACAAAGGTTTTAGGCGCCGCCCTATATATAGGAAGATAGTAAAATCCCCTACTATGCACACCCATACAAAGGCGTTTGAAATTTCGGGAAAATTATTAGAATATCTATCTTTTACTAATTGCAAAACTCAATAACATCTCGTTTGCTTGGAACGTGAACCTGGAGGCGTGTCTTGGAGTTATATATTTGTGCTTTTTCTTTGTTTGAGAGTTTTAGTCACGTGCTGACGCTATGTTTTGTAGGGAAATTTGACCTTAACACCGAGGAAGGCCGGTCTGAGGCGGTTGGCTTCTTTTGAGGGGAGGTGATCTTCTGAAATCGCGGTAGGGGGTCAAATTATGCTTGCCAACCACAGCCCATTTCCGTGCGCCTTAAAGGAAAGTTAAAGCAGGGGGTGGGGTGGCTTGGAAAATAACCACCCAGGTTAGGAGAGTCCAGTTCATGTCATTTCCTCCCAAAAATTCCCGGTTTTAAAGGAGCTAAAAGAAAAAAGTCTCCTCGGAATTAAAGAGTTAATTTCATTGGCCGATGAATATGATGATAATGTTTTTAAGTGATAATATTACCACCTGATCCAGAAATTGTCATTGATGATGAAGGAATTGATGTTGCCTGCACCAGCAGTGAACACTGTCATGTTGCTTTTGACGAAAAGATTCAAGAGGAAACAGATGGAGCAATTTAAATTATAAAGGAATAGGACGCTGCTGAATATATTTTAACCCCTTCTTGGACTAATTGTGCACCAAAATTTCCATCAGCTCCTGAATTATTTTACGGATATGATTTTAGGAAAATCACCTTGGAACTTCTCGAGATGATGGCTGAAAATATGATTGTCCTGCTATGGTAGAAGGTAACAAGCATGCTTGACAGAAAAATTTTCATGTCTTTTGTCTAAATTCGATGAACTGAAACAAGTTTTGGGTATGATTTTCTATAGCGGATATCACATTTTACCCAAAGAAACAAAGTACTGGGGAAATGCTTCTGATATTGGGACAACGCTTATCACCAAGCAATGCCAAGAAAGCGATACTTAGATATCAAGAGGTATTTATGCTTCAGTAATAATACTGCTATTGATTCAGATCGCTATTAGAAAGTACGCAAAATTTACAAATTGTTGAATAAAGTTTCACAACGGTTTGGTGTGCTTTCTGAACATTTAAGTAATGATGAAAGAATAGTCCGCTATTTTTAAAGACATGGATGCAAAATGTACATGAAAGGAAAACCCATAATATTTGGATACAATCTAAGAATACTCTCATCTTTCAATGTATATCTTTCTCGTATTATGCCATATCAGGCAGTAAACCAATTCTATGAAAAGAAAGAAAGAGAAGAAATCATTAGCCTAAACAGTCGTTGAAAATTGGATGTCTGTTGTTGAAACTTAAACTTTTTAGTTTGTGTGATCTTTTTGGGCCCTCAGAAGCAAGCGTTCCTTTGCTACGGGAACAGTTAAGGAGAATGGAATGACAAAATGCCCTTTAATAAAATTGCAGCTGTTCGACGGATTGACAATAGAGTTGTCTCATTGATCACCAATTTTGAAGACAAAAGAGGCTTTAAAAAAGTAAAAAGAAGAATGGAGGATGGAAAGCAGAAAGTAGACATACCATTGTGTGTTGTTTCGTATAATTTGTACAAAAATGGTGTAGATTTGTTGGAAAATCTCATAAAAACATATTTTTCATCCACGCAAGGAAAAAAGTGGTATTGACCATTATTCAAATACGCATTTGAAACATCATTGGTTGCATTGGTTTAGAAATATTAAAAACTTTTTGCTCCAGAAAACGCTATAGAATTCCTCAAACTTCATCGACATATTGCAATAGCTTACTTAGAATTGCGTGTACCTCAAAATGTTGTAAGAATGAGTTTGGGCATTCAAAAAAAATTCAGATAAATTCGAATTTCAAAGTGAACCCTTTCTAATAAATGGAAAACAACGCCAATGACAGCTTAAAAACTGTACAAGAAAACACTTAACTATTTGCCAAAAATGTAATTTAGGATTTGCTTTGAATGTTTACTACCATTTCATGAAAACCAAGATGCTTGACTGAAAAGTGTGTAGTAGTGGATTTTACCATCGTCCTATATATAGGACAGCTTATAAAAAGACAACCGATTAATTTTTCTTAAGTTTTTTAACTTTATACTTTTGCTTGATGTATCATTAGTGTGTGATAGAATTTTTTTGGAAAAATATTAATTTTTTCCTAATGTGGTAAAATATGGGTTAAACAAATTAAACATTTAAAATACTTAAGTACAAAAGCTGGGAAATATTTAGAAAGTCCAATCCAAAGTTTTTAACTCTTTGATTAGTAATTTCTTTTCTACAAGATAGGTCCTAGAATTTGAATAAAGTTTTATTTTAAAATTAACAAAATGTTTTCGTGAATGGGTCAACGGTAGGAAAAATTCGTACAAATCGTCTCTGACTACTTTCATTCACACAGTGAAACGAGGTCTCCGTTTTAACTGGACCATTCGGCATTTCATCTGTCTGTAAATGTGTTTATTAGGCAGTTCCTAAGAGTCATTTTGAACGACGCATATGTAAGACGTTCTCATACTCCGTTTTAACTGGACCATTCGGCATTTCGTCTGTCTGTAATTGCGTTTATTAGGCAGTTCCTAAGAGTCATTTTGAACGACGCATATGCAAGACGTTCTCATACTCCGTTTTAACTGGACCATTCAGCATTTCGTCTGTCTGTAATTGTGTTCATTATGCAGTTCCATAGTCATTTTGAACGACGCATATGCAAGAATTTATTTTACCCCCAAATGCTGACTGTTTTAATGGTTTTCAATGCCTTGGCTGAGTTAGTAGCGGGTTTGCGCTGCGTTAAAAACATTTGAATAATTTAGTAATGAGAATTTATGGGATCTCAGTTAGCAAAATGCCCACGGAAGGGTTACCTATGAGGGTAAATAGTTCGGGTTTATGTCTAGGGATTAAGGGTTTTAAAACTACATTAAATTTAGAACAAAACATTACTTAAAATAAACAAGTAGACTTGTATTAAATACAAAAAAATTTATTGAAGTACTATAGGGAGAATTACAGGGAAAGATGTGAAAGAAGGCACAAAAGGTTTATTGGAGTGCTGAGAGTTTACATGAAGTCAAAGTTACAAGTAGCCGTGATTAATGACTGATGGATGTTACGGGTTAAGGATTTAGAGATTGAGAGTCAAAGAAAATTAGACGGGATATCGTTACTTACAACCAGGAGATCGGGGGGCTTACTGAGACTGGATTTGTCAACAGAGAATTTGAGAATTGTTAACATGACGGCTGCTCTGCGGTGCTGCTGCTGCCCTCAACGTGCAGCAGTCCAGTTTTGTTAGGGAAAAGATGGCGCCTGCTTAGCAAAGTAATGTGGATTCCATCTATCGCTAGACAAATTAATTAATCTAGCTCTACATTTTTTCTTCATGCAGTGATTAAATTATACTTTGCAGGTAATATCCTACATTTATATTGCAACTTTGTTAATACTGATAAAATCAGACATTTAATTGTAATTTTGTGATTACTAATAAAAGCAGAGACTTGTGTAAATAATTCGCATTCGAAAAAATGGCTAAACCTTTAGAGACTGCGACGAAGTGCAGATCATAGATTTAATTTTTTCGGAAAGCGAGGTCTACTGTTCACAAAACTATTAGTATTAGTTTGCCAACGTTGTATGCCTAACGTATTCAATATCCCGGATTAATTGCGTAACAAGATTACTTAAATTCGCAACGAAGGAAAATTCATTACTATTTAAGCTTCAAATTTACATCTAATATCAGTGTGAGGCTACTGAAATTACGATATTGTGTTATATGGTGAAGCTAACTTAATACTTGATTAAAATTGCACAAAATGTAATTCAATTACAGGTAATCTTCAATTTATATTAAAACGCGTTGTAAATCTATACATGGGAGGGCTTTACTCTAATGGATGATGGAATCTACTATCCATCACTATATGTTGTATTTTGTTTAAAAACATGACGCGGAATTAATTGGGGCTGCACTGTGGATTTAAATCGAAGTTAGTAAAATTGATTAAATCCGTAATGAAACGCTCATCCTACTTTAATTATATATTCCAATTACAGTAGACTCTCTTATATCCGGCAACAACGAGACTTTGCAGGAGCCGTATAAGAGATTTTCCTCGTATAATTGAATAAATATTTCTAGATTTTAACCTGCTAGTTTTGTATGAGGCCATCTGTAGAATTTTCAGCAGTTCGTTGTTGATGTTTGTCGATCTAACTGCGATTAAACAAATAATGTCAAAAGTATTACTGATTTTTTTTAAATTAAAAAACACATACAAGTAATTTTATATTTCAGAAAAAAATAAAATAAAAAGAAAAATTACTAAGCATAATGATGCAAAAGTTACGTATTTCTTAGTCTGATGACATATAATTTCGAATATCATTACATACGTAATTTTCTATTTATAAATTTTACAAGATTTTTAACAGGTACTGCGATGATCGTGATGCGTTTAATATGTCTTCTGGTGTTTTTAACATTGAATGATTGCGGCTTTTATGTTCTTGAAATGTTTTTATTTTGTGTGCTTTTTAAATTCGTGTTGTGTGTTTTAGTGATGTTTGTGTCTATCCGTTGTTTTTAATAGTCTGTATTTTACGGCTATTTTAGTGTTTGTTTCTGTATCATGAACTCAGTAATTGAAGTTTATTCTGTAGTGTCATTTTCTAAACAAATAAATAAATATCAGCGTACTTACAAAATCGTAGCCGGAGTTTTTAAAAATTCATTGTGTATATGTTGCGATGGAAGATCGAATGTCGATAATCACCGGTGAATGTCGGCATTCCCCGATGAATGTGTTCAGTGATTGTCAACATTATTTGCTAGATTTCGGTCTTATACCGTAGCATATGCACTGTGTATGAGGCTTCATTGTATCAAGTGCTGACGTAGATGAACATTTCTCGATATCTACGTCTTCTTTATTGGTCTGCGTGTATAATAAGATCGCAAAAGAGAACGGAAATTTTTGGAATATCCTCAATGGATCTGAAAATCCCACTGCCCAACCAAATATCAAAAACTCCTACTCCTTTCTTACACTTGCTAACAATGAATTTTAAAAGGTGAAATGAATAATTGTAGATGTAATTAGTAGGGGCGTTCAGAAAGTAAGTTACACTTGAACCATGTAGATCAAAAACACTTTATTGAGAAGTGCGTTACAGTACAATACGGCACACATACTCCACACTATTTCTCTGCATAATCCCTCAGTATCTGCAAACATTTGTCGGAACGTTGCGCTAATCGTTCGATGCCCTGACGATAGAAAGTCGTAGCTAGCTTAGAACAGCTGTCTGAACCTGGTCATCGCTGGAAAATTTTCTTCCACCTAAATGTTCTTTGAGCTTTTTGAACACTCAAAAGTCGCAGGGCGCCATATCGGGACTGTAAGGTGGATGCTGCCAGAACTCCGATCCAAAACTGCGAAGTAAACCCTTTGTTGTGCGTGCCTTGTGATGTCTTGCATTGTCATGCAAGAGGACAATGCCTATGTTTAACTCTCCACACCTCTTATTTTTCAGAGCTTTGCGCAAACCTCTTAGTGTGTCGCAGTACGACTCAGCATTAATGGTTGTGCCTTTCCGATCGGTTAAGTCTGTGCGACCGTCTTCGAACTGCTGGCACCATCTCACAATGGCTGGACGTGACATTGCATGTGGCCCATACCTCACTATGAATCTCCGTACTCGCGAAACGTTTTGGCCACAAAAAACGTACTGTTCTGCGTACTTCAACGTTGGAGTAAGTTTCCAACTGGTACACCATTTTTTTCTCGTACTGCGCATCAACGATTGCCACTATCCGAATGAAATTGCTACCGTTGGAAGTCGTGGAACTCAATTATTGTCGGCGCAAGCTTCACTCTTGTTCCGTCATGCCGCCATCCGTGGGGGAACAAGTGTAACTTGCTTTTTGAAAAGGACACACAAAATTCAAGAGATACATCCGAGATATGTAATTATCCAATTGACATTCATGATGTTTCAAAATCCAGTAAATTATAAATCCGACACCTTGTCATAATAAGGGTCCTAAATAAAATATTTACTCCCTCTAAAGCGGTTTTAATTCTACTTCTCATGAATATATGTGCTTCCGCGTGGCACGAAATCTTCATTTGAATCGTGACGCAAAGTCCTTCGCAAGGATAAGTTTCCAACACAATAAAATATTTACTCCCTCAAAAGCGGTTTTAATTCTACTTCTCATGAATATATGCGCTTCCGCGAGGACAAAACGGCACGAAATCTTCATTTGAATCGTGACGCAAAGTCCTTCGCAAGGACAAGTTTCCAACACAGAAACCTGGCAATTAGCCTTAAGAGAAAACAAAAACATCACAAAAGTCACGCATTCAGATCTATCTCTTTTAATAATCTGGTAACTCTAGTCGGTGTTCTTACGCATGAAGCACAAAATGTTTCATATGCTCTTAATGTGTACAATATTACGAGGGCAATTCGGAAAGTAACCTCCGAAGCGCTGTAAAAACAAACCAGCACAGAGGGAAAAAATTTATTTACATATCAAAGGTACAACTCTCCTCTATTTTTTAACATAGTCTTCCCCATTATTAAAGCACTTGTTGTACCGTTTTACCAATTCCTTCTGCATAAAAAGCGGCCGCCTGCGATTTTAACCAATGTGTCACAGCGTTTTTAAGTTCCTCATCGTCAGCAAAATGCTGTCCCCCAAGCCACTCCTTCATTGCAGTGAACAGATGAAAATCAGAAGGATCCAAGTCCGGGCTTTAGAGAGGATGTTGAAACATATCCCTTTTGAATTTGCGCAAAACCTCTCCTGTTCCTACAGCAGCGTGAGGGCGCGCGCTATCGTGCAGAAGCACAATCCCAGAACTCAGTAGGCCGCGACGTTTGTTCTGGATGGCTCTTTACAGTTTCTTCAACGTGCGACAGTAAACTTCGGAATTGATTGTTGTTCCACGTGTCATGAATTCGATAAGCAAGATTCCTTGAGCATCCCAAAAGACGATAACCATCAGCTTCCTCGCTGACAAAGTTTGACGGACTTCCTCAGCCGGGTTGGAGAACAGGTATGTCCCCATGCCATAGACTGTTGTTTTGTCTCCGCATTGACATGAGCTACCCAAGTTTCGAGCGCGCGCGTCACCAGTCACTATTCTGTTCAAAAAGTCCTCCCCATTCGTGTGGTACCGGGAAAGAAATTCTAAGGCAGCGCCCATTCGACTGGTTTTGTGGATCTCCGTGAGCATCTCACCTTCACTCAAAATGTTTGGCCCGTATACGGCACACAATTCACGATGGATATCCGCTTCTGGCAGTTTTTTGGCCCAAAGAAATCTTATCACTCCTCGCACCTCACATTTTGCGGGATTTTCTATAGCGGCACGCATTTTGTCACGTTATAACTAGCAAACGCTTGGCTCTACGACACTCTCACTCGCCGACTGGAAGCTTACTGAATCACAGATTGCTCGTGCATTCGACTGAGGGAGCTCCGAACCGTACTTCCAGCGCCACGCCCAAACGGCGGTTAGTTTCCGAATTGCCCTCGTATTAGAGCTAATGAGAAACAAAAGTCCATCATGTCCTTGCAAATAATTTTAGTCACAGATTTTGTGCATGCATTTTATTAAAAAAACTGATGAAATTAATATAGATTAAATTGGTTAGGAACAAATTTCGCATAGAATTCTTAAATAATATTAGTCAACAATAGGATTTTGACTGGATGAAGATTTTCAGACGATGTAGAAATTTTAGTCCCATTCATACATAGCAAATTCTTTCAAATATGCTAAAATAAACAATTTTTACTTCAACTTATTCTAATTCATTCAGCTGATTGAATAGTTAGATCACTCCCCATTGAAAAAAATCTTGTTTGTTGGGCATAGAGTAATATTGGGCGCCTTTTATAATGGTCGGTAGAATGCCCAGGAGAAAGAATGCAAAGATATTTGTCTTCGTAGACGATGTAGAAATTTTAGTCCCATTCACATGAAGGTAAATTCTCTTAAATACGTTAAAATAAATATGTAGTTTTTACCAATCATATTCTAATTATCTATCTAGCTGGATTGAATAGTTAGTCCTCTCCTCCATTGAAAAAAATCTCGGTTTGTTGACAGACAGGAGTAATTTTGGACGGGCATTCTTAAAAATGGAGTTTCCAGAAATGTTCAGAGTAGTGATTAAAAAGATACTGTCTTCAGACGATGCAGAAATTTTAGTCCCATTCATAAGCATAGTAAATTCTCTTAAATACGTTAAAATAAAACAGTTTTACTTCAACTCATTCTAATTATTCCATTCAGCTGATACTGAATAGTTAGATCTTCCTGGCTGAAAAAAAATCTCTTGGTTTGCTTGAATTAGAGTAATATTGACAAGTGCTCCTTTTATAATGGAGTTTCCAGGAATGTTCAGAGTAGTGAATAAAAAGATATTTGTCTTCTGTGACGATGCAGAAATTTTAGTCCTATTCATACATAAAAATTCCTCTTAAATACCACGTTAAAATAAACAGTTTTACTTCAATCATATTCAATTATCTGTTTTCCCAGCTTGATTTAATAGTTAGATTCTCCCATTGGAAAAAAATCTCGGTTTGTTGACACAGAGAATTTTGACGGGCGTTCTTTAAAATGAGTTTGTAGAATGTTCAGAGTAGTGATTAAAAGATGGTTCTCTGACGATGTAGAAATTTTAGTCCCATTCATACATAGTAAATTCCTCTCTAAAATGTTAAAATAAACAGTTTTACTTCAATTATATTCTACTATTCCGCATTCATTGATTGAATAGTTGACTTCCCCCCATTGAAAAAAAAAAAAAAAAAAATCTCTGGCTTGCTGACATAGGAGTAATTTTGATGCAGCGTTCTTAAAATGGAGTTTCCAGGAATGTCTAGAGTAGTGATTAAAAAAGATACTTATTCTCAGACGATGTAAAATTTTGTCCCATCTTAAGGCTACAGTAAATTCCTCTTAAAATGTTAAAATAAAACAGTTTTTACCTGTCCTGGTATTCCTACTCCATTCCATTCAGCTGACTGAATAGTTAGATCTCTCCCCCCATTGAAAAAATCTCGGCCACATAGAGTAATATGACGGGCGTTCTTGAGTTTGCGGAATGTCTAGAGTAGTGAATTAAAAAAGATATATTTGTCTCTCAGACGACAGAAATTTTAGTCCTTATCTATACATAGTAAATTCCTCTAAATACGTTAAAATAACAGTTTTTATCAATCATATTCTAATTATTCCATCTGCTGGATTGAATAAGTAGATTCCTCCCATTGAAAAAAAACTGGCTTGTTGACATAGGAGTAATTTTGACGGAGTTCTTAAAAATGTGTGGAGTTTGCGAAATGTCTGTGAGTAGTGGATTAAAAATATAATTTGTCTTCAGACGATGGTGAAATTTTAGTCCCATTCATACATAGTAAATTCTTAAATACGTTAAAATAAACAGTTTACTCAACTTACATTCTAATTATTCTATCAGCTGATTGAATAGTTAGATCTCTCCCCACAGAAAAATCTCGGCTTGTTGGACACAGGAGTAATATTTGACGTGGGGCGTTCTTAAAATGGAGCTTCCAGGAATGTCTAGAGTAGTGGGATAAAAGATACTGGTCTTCTAGACGATGTAGAAATTTTAGTCCCATCTACACATAGTAAATTCCTCTCTTTAAATACGTTAAAATAAACAGTTTTTCATAACTACATTTTAATTATCTAACTATGATTTTGAATAGTTACAACCTTCCCACAGAAAAAAAAATCTCGGTTTATTGCCGTAGAGCACTTTGAATGGGCGTCTTGAAAATGTGTGTGAGCTCCAGGAAATACCGAGTAGTGGAGCCAAAAGATACTCTAACTTCTGTAGACGATGTAGAAAATTCCTTAGTCCCATTCATACATAGTAAATTCTTAAAATACGTTAAAAATAAACAGTTTTTACTCGTTAACCATATCTCTAATGTCTATTCCATCTAGCCAGATTGAATTATTAGATCTCTCCCCTACTTGGAAAAAAAAAACTGGCTCTATTGCCAGGAGTAATTTCTTGACGGGCGTTCTTTTAAATGGAGTTTCCAGAATGTTCAGAGTAGTGGATTAAAAGATACTGTCTTGTATCGATGGTAAAATTTTTGAACCTTATTCATACATAAAAATCTCCCAATTAAAATAAACAGTTTTACTTTCCAATCATATTCCAATTATTCCATTCAGCTGATTGAATAGTTAGATCTCTCCCCATTGGAAAAAAAAACTTGGTTTGTTGATTACAGGGAGTACTCTTGACAAGGTTCTTTAAATGGAGTTTCCAGGGAATGTTCAGAGTAGGATTAAAAGATACTGTCTTCAGACGATGCAGAAATTCTTAGTCCTGCCCTTGTTATAGTAAATTCCTCCTTAAATACGTTAAATAAACAGTTTTTTACTTCTAACTGTTGTTTCTGTTTATTCTATTCAGCTGATTGAATAGCTAGATTCCTCCCATTGAAAAATCTCGGCTTCTTATTGCCGTAGAGTACTCTTGACGGGCGTTCTTAAAATGGAGTTTCCAGGAATGTTCAGAGTAGTGGATTAAAAAAGATACTTGTCTTCTTCAGACGATGGTGAAATCTTAGTCCACCATATGAGAAATTCCTCTTAAATGCTAAAATAAACAGTTTTTACTTCAATCATATTCTAATTATTCCATTCTAGCTGATTGAATTAGTTAGATCTCCCCATTGAAAAAAAAATCTGGTTTATTGCCGAGTAATTACGGGCGTTCTTAAATGAGTTTCCAGGAATGTCTGAGTAGTGGATTAAAAGATATCATCTTCAGACGATGTAGAAAATTTAGTCCTATCTACAATATAGTAAATTCTCTTAAATACGTTAAAATAAACAGTTTTACTTCAATCATATTCTAATATTCATTCAGCTGATTGAATAGGTTAGATCTCTCCCATTGAAAAAAACCTGCCTTGTTGACATAGGAGTACTCTTTGACGGGCGTCTTTAAAATGGAGCTCTAGAAATTTATAGTGGATTGGCAAGATACTTGTTCTAATGATGTAGAAATTCTTGTCCATTCATACATAGTAAAATCTCTCAATACGTTAAAATAAACAGTTTTACCAATCATATTCTAATTTATCCATTCAGCTGATTGAATAGTTGTGATCTTCCCATTGAAAAAATCTCGGTTTATTGCCAGAACAATTTTGACGGGGCGTTCTTTAAAATGGAGTTTCCAGGAATGTTCAGAGTAGTGGATTAAAAAGATATTTGTCTTCAGATGAGAAATTAGTCCCATCCATAGTTATTAGTAAATTCCTCTTAAATACTAAATAAAATAGTTTTTCAACTGTATATTCTAATTATTTGTATTCAGCTGATTGAATAGTTAGATTCCTCTCCATTTTAAAAAAAATCTCGGTTTATTGCCGTAGGAGTAATTTTTGACGGGCGTATAATGGAGTTTCCAGGAATATCTAGATAGTGGATTAAAAAAGATATTACAAAATTGTTTTCCGAACCAAGCTAAACTAATAATTATTTAAAAAGCATTAATTTAATGAATAATTATTATGAAGTTTCGAGACTAATTTAATTATTACATAAGACTATATTAAGATATATTTACATTGATGTGTTTTCATGAATATAAACGTAATGAATAAAAAGCTGCATTACAATTTTAAAAACATGTAATGCAATAAATTACAAAAACATATATTATGCATAATATTTGTAGGTTTATTAACTATTATATTTACGTGTAAATTGATTCACGGTGTCCAAATTAATTTTATATATCCCCTTTCATTCCTGCCTTCAAGTTTCAAAATGTCAAATTTACAAAGTTTAATAACATATGCCAAAATAGTCTTGAGTCCCATTTTTTTGGTGTTTTTTAAACCATAGTTTTCTCGTGTAGAATCGATGTATTTAAAAACAACAGAATCATCTTATAACAGCTGAATTTCAAAAGTTATTCACTTCAAGTAAATTCTTTTAAAATGAAGAGATTTCAGTAGTTCTGAGAGATATTAATCCAACCTCTTTTAAAAAAATGGAAACAAATGGACTTAACGTTGTAAGTAAAAACAGATTACTTCTCAATTGTCACGAGACAGATACAACCTCAAGATAAACATTCATCACCGAATCTGGTTAATTTAACAACCGTTCCAGCATGTTCCAAATAAATCGTCTGAAACAAATGAGCTAATTTTAGGACCTTAACTGGCTTTTTTCTCTTTTTATTTTTTAAAAATCTTGAATCATCGGTCTTCAAACAAAGTTATGAGTCATTATTTACGTTTTTAAAATCTCAATTCTCCAGGAAAATCAGAACGTCCTACAAACTTTGGAAATGAGATAATTACTAACCATTAATTTCATTATGGGTCTAAGAGTTTTAAAAATAGCAGCAACTAGACTTATATTCTATACCATATTTTATTCATAAACGTACCCTTTACTGCATCGGGTTTTGATAAAAAGTTAATTTTCTGACGAAAAAATTTCAGTTTTCGTTCTTGAAATGATATTATTCAAGAGAAACTTGTTTTCTTTACTTAGACGTGGCTGTACCCTTGATTTTGTATCGTGCGTAATTCAATCGAATACTGAGAGCACTGTACTTGTACAATTTAACAGAATAATAAGTTTGGATATATTTATTTACAAGTTTATCTCTTAGACTGCATCGATACTGCTAAATGTGCTCCCGTGATGAAATGATAACCTATTTATCCACAAATTATTTTTTAGTGATATTATGAGTTTTCAGACACCACAGTAGTATTTTGATTTGATGGTACTTGGCTTTGAAGTTTTTCTTAAATCACTTATTTTATTATTTATTTGAATTAAATAGTAAAATGTGTCAGGTATGACAGAGGTAAAATATAGAAAAACAAAGAATAATTTTTATCAACTTAACATTTTCTTTTAATGAAAAATTCAGCAAATTATTATATTTATGAAGATGTTAAATGAAAAGTTAACCATTGATATTGAGTACAAAAAATAAGACAGTACCCTTTATATTCAAAATATGTTTTTTTAAAAAATTATGCCACAGAAGTTCATTGGGAAACGAGTTGAAGTTATAAATATCTTCATTTCTAACAGTTTAAAAAAGAATTCCATGTTTAAATAAATTAAAATGCTCTTTATATCATATTCTTTTAAAATTGAGGTATAAATAACTTATTGTAATATTTTATACATAGGTTTCAAGTATATTCTTTATTAAAAATTTGAAAATAAAATTGTACAATTAGAAGAAATCAAAATATATTAATGTGAGATACAAAAATTAAATTGTGGGTACCGCAAAAGACAGTTATTGAATTGCCAAATCGTCACTTTTAAACGGATTGGAAGCTGCATTCTACATTCTTAATAATATATATTCTTAAAATGAAGTTCTAGACCTGAAACCAAAATATACAAGTAAGCTTACAAAAATCACAGAAAAGATGACCTTCTCCTAAGAAATTTAAAATGTCTACTACTTGGAAAAGATAATGTAATTTAATCAATATATATGCTACAGTCAGGATAATTCGTTATTATGTATAATAACCGTAAGGATTATGCATAATAAATCCTGTGTAAGCTGATTTAAAATGATTAATTTATGCGAATCATCAGCTAATAATCGGTTGTTATGAATAAGTTCACCAGTCGGAAGTTTGGGCAATGTGATGCCTTTCTCACCTATATTCTCGACCAATCAAGAACCTTCTGTAAAAGTTGGAATTAAAATTCAAAATTTAATTTAATTAATTTTTTTAATCTGCCATGATAAACTCCGTTAAATTTAATGTTGGATCTTGCCTAAATGCAGAAGATTGTCCAAAGATGCAATCTTTCCACAGCAATAGTGTAAAATATCATTTCTTTGTCTGTAATCCTGGAGTATTCTCTTTGATTGGACTACTGCTTCACAAAATCGCTAGTCTGTTCATTCAAACAAGAATTAGTAGAGACGAGCTTTTGATCACAACATTCTGACATTTTAAATTATTGTCTGAAATGACTGTATACACAAATATTTACAAGCATTCTGTCATTATCAGGATTCCGTCTTCTAATTAATGTCTGTCACAAGTTTTAAAAGTCAATGCAATGCTGTCTCCGTAATGCAAATTTGCTTCTTTAGCATTAAAATAATAATATGTAAAATAATTAATATTTTCCGAAAAAGAATATTCAAGAGGTTGGAAAATTCCAGAGGTAAGCATCATAAAACTGTATAAAACGGACTCCGTAAGAACGAACTCGTCTATAATAAAAAATATTTAGTTCCATCGGAAATCCTCGTATACTATTTTCTAGCCCTGTCTAAAACGGCCCAGCTCAGTGGAAATTTTCTAGTCCCTAGATTCTGCTTTAGTGTTAACATGTAACGGAACAAGCAATGTCGA
>BGPR01036920.1:0-15330 GCA_013235015.1 Araneus ventricosus
GTTTACTGCTTGAAGAAGAAGATAAGTGAAGAATACGTGAAGATTCTAAAGAAGAAGAAATGAAATGAAGAATATAAGAAGAATAAGTGAAGATTCTGAAGAAGAATAAGAAATGAAATGAAGAAGATAAGAAGATTCTGAAGAAGATAAAGATTCTGAAGAAGATAAGGAAGATTCTGAAGAAGAAGAAGAAATGAATGAAGAAGAAGATAAGTAAAGAATAAGTGAAGACTTGAAAGAAGATGGGGAAGACTTAAAGAAGAAGAAAATGGAATGAAGAAGAAGATAAGTGAAGAATAAGAAGATTGTATTAAGAAGAAGAAAATGAAATGAAGATCCTCATTAAAAGAAGATGCCATCAGAAGAAGATGATACTAGTGAAGAAGAAAAATTTGCGCATTCAAGTATTTCCTTGCATAGTAAACAAAACCATTGATAAAAAATTGAAATCATTATAAACTTTTTTATGAAATGTAGCATCCTGTATCATTTTCCTTTATCACTTACCGGTCGGGCAAACGACATGCCTCGCGGAACAAATCATCACTGTAAAATGAGGTCCACATTGAACCTAATGATTCTCCTCTTGTCAAATCATTGTGAATCATTGCATCCATGTTAACCTAAATTTTTTTTGCATTTACAAATTGTACAATTTGGTCGGATGGTACAAGATGTCAGATTAAAAATGTCGCTTCTATTAAAGAGCATTAAAATGCAAAATGAACTATGGCCTACCCCAGTATAAGGCATCCGTGGTAAACTGAATAATAGCTATCACGACATCAAATGGGAAGGGTCTCTTAGGCTTCACATCACACCCTGAAGGCTCATTCTCCGTAGGATAAGAGTCATGTCTCATCGCCAATGAGAAACTTTAGACATGCTCGTGTCGGGCGTCATGAAATTCCACCTGCATTTTGGGGGGTGAAGGAAAGGTTTTATATTTGGCCCAGATAGAATAGAGACGGAAGCTTGCTCTCGCTTTTGTAATGGTCGAAACCGAATTCTCGCCTTACGAAGTGTGAAGGCGTTTAGTTCAAGCCAAATGTCAGGTTGATTTTATACCCGTTTACTCCTTCTTTCGACTTGTGTACCCAAGTGGAAACCCAGTCCAGGTTTTTTCCCAAGGGTAGGACAGTATCGTAATGCGGAGGCAACTCAACCCACATCATTGTTTTGCAAATTCCCACTTAGAGGGAAGCTTCTCAACCTATAGGTGTGGGGTACAACGATGAGCTGCAAAGTAAATGGAAAATGCGAAAAGACATTATTGATCTCGACTTAAAATTACATGATAGGTATATATTCTACCAATTTGGTAATATTTATCGCACTTTGTAATTACTATTATACAGCCTGTGATCTGTTTCTCTTCAACGCCTGACGCTCAACAATAAAATCTGCGCCATAAAGCACCGCGAGACGTTAAAATGTATTTTCACTTTATTAGTAGGAGTACCCTCTAAATTAACAATTTTAAATTTAAAAGAGTAAATTGCCGTTCTAATTTCAATTTTAATAGATTTAAATAGCATCGAAATTTTCATATCGATTGATATAAAAATCATCCGCTATGATCAATAGTTCGAGAAATTCTTAAATTATATTAATCCTATATTTCAAATTCAATTCCATTTTTCACAGTAGTAGATCACGTCGGTAGTATATCGTGCGCGTGATGATAGAGTTTGAGACGCCACGATGCATCTGATTTATTGAAATCGTGATGATATAATTTGATAATATTTTTGGCAAATGTTTGACAAGTAGATAAGTGCTTTATTTGATTAGATATCAAAGTACAGAAAATTGTTAAAACAACGAAAAATACTTCCAGACGTACCGTCGATTATCAAGAGCTTTTGAATAAAGAAATATGTAAATATAAAGAAATTTCCTGTCATAAAACATATGCTTATTTTATTTGTTTTCAATCATTGTTAAATACTTCTCCTCGCATATATATCTATTTAAATTCCTGAATTTGACGGGAAATCTCGAATGAGGAGGCAATTTGTAACCTGCCTTTACCATGGCGGGTGATTTCGAGTTTAATATTATTCAAAGAATAAAGACTTATATTCGATTTTATTAATTATCAAACAAACATATAAGTTTTATCCCTCCTATTATTATAAAACCGAGTTGTTTCATTTGTTAGTTTATTAAAAGCAAAAGTGTTCTTTAATTTTAGTTAAAAAAAGATGTAGTAGATTTTTTTTGAATATTAACTATATTTTACGTTCGTATTATTGTTCATGGTTTGAATGTCATTAACTTATGATATACATAAATTCTATACCACCTGTGTATTATTTCGACGTCTTCGAATTATATTGACAAAACGCTGTTGCTAAGTTTTAAAAATGTGTTCCTTACCACTGATAATTTAACTTGCCCTATCTGAAAAAACATGCTTAAAGAGAAATAATACTGTTACAAACATTGAAGGTGGCTCTCAGCAATGTGAGTCTTATGGTTGGGAAGAGAGTTTTACAGGGGTGTATGGATGATCTTTAGTAGTAGATTTTTTCTCAATTCCTCTGACCTCATGGCGACAACTTATGACAAATTTGGCGATCTTTACATCGAAATATGATCTTAGAAGGGGCTGGAATCTTCCTGATACTTCCATTTGAGAAGATACGCTTGAATGCACCAATCTATGGTTCTCTCAAACTTTCAGTCACGAGCACCTTTGAAATTAAATTCAACGAGCACTAAAACTTATCTCGCACTAAGGCTCGTATTTAGTAAATAGAACGACAAAATAGAACGATCACGATGTAAGTTTCCTGTCATTTAAGCTTGCAGGACATTAGATTTCACCGTTTATTTTTTTCTGCGCTAATTTCCCATTGCAGACAGAAAGCACACACATGAAAAAAAAAAAAAAAATTGGAAATAAATTTAGGTCAAATATTGCAGATCCACAATTAGTTATTTTATTAATTTTGCATCATTACATTTCTTGCAAATTTTTACTTGGTTTCGTGAAACAGAAATTTAATAAGAAGGATGAGGCTGTTTTGATTTTCACAATGAGATTGTATCTGGCTGAATTTCGGACAGTTTCGAATGAATATCTTGCTCTGCATTGAGAAGTGATCTGTATTTTGTTTTAGTAGCGGTGTATGCGGAGAATCCTGTTTCGACTGACTAAGTGGTTGCGAAGGGCAGGAGAATAAGATTCACTTTATCTGATAGGACTTTAAGTTCATCTTTTAGCGTACACCAAAAATCTGAGATTGATTTCTCAGTTTTAAACTTTGATGTTGATGTCAAATCAAGCAAGCAATCATATTCCTGTGGTGTCAGAGAGGATGGTTTTTTGGATATAGAGTATGATTCTACAACCCAAACGTTTTATTTTAAGTTTTCATGCAATCCTTTTGTAAAATAAGAGTTGAAAGCATCAATCAGCCGCAGAAGATGAATTTCAAACTGGTTTAAGATATCCGCAGGAATGTCTGATTCGAGTTCTTCTCCAAATCCTTTTGTTAGTGGAAAACAATCCAGGCTCCCGTTTCTGATGTAGTCTACCCAATACTTCAGTTTCTTTTTAAATCCTTCCACTTTATCAGTAGCATCAAAAACAGTTACTGCTTTTCCTTAAAGTGAGAAACATAAATCATTAGTTTTTTTAAAAAATATCTGCCGAATACGCCAATTTCATTAGCTAACGTTCATCACACAACTTCTCTCCCAAAGCAAAATCATTGACTCTCAGGAAGATTCCGACTTCATTCCTTAGTTCAAAGAGGCGGATTAAACTTTTACCACGGAGGAGCCACCTTATTTCTGGATGAAGAAGTAAAGACGTATGCAAACTCTCCATGCCATCACATAAGATTTTGAACAACCTGTTATTCTTAGGTCGTGATTTTATAAAATTTGTTATTTTAACAGTTTCAGACAGTACTTCCTTTTTAAAAGGTGGCATTTTCTTCATTGCAAGAGCATGTTGATGAAGTATGCAGTGGACGCTGCTGCACCCCTTGGCTTTTCCTCTTATTTTTGCGACTGTACCAGACATCTTACCAGTCATAGCTTTCGCTCCATACGTGCACACATCAACATAGTTATCCCATAGGATGCTATTCTCCACGAAACATTCGTCTAATAATTTAAATATTCCAGTGCCAGTTGAGGTAGACGGTAATGGCTTGCAGAAAAGTAAATCCTCATGAAAAGAGTCCAAATATGGATAGAGTAAAATTACCATTAATATTGCCAAACCAGCAACACCAGTTGATTTATCCATTTGAAGCGAAACTTTAGTGGATTTTATACGAGAAATTAAAGTAGCTTTCACATTCTCAGCGAAGTCCCCGATTCAACGCTACATTGTGTCATTTGACAAATGAATTGTGTCTGTCACTTTTACAGCTTTTTTGTCAAACATGCATCCGATAATGTCTTTTACACAAGGCTTGATAAGGTTTTCAGCAACGGTATGGGCATCGCCAGCTGGAGCAATTCGGTAACTAAGTAAAATGCCGTCAAAGCCTTTTCGTTGACAGTTTTTGAATGATACGATATACATTTCTGAACTTTCCTGAGTTTAATACACTTCCTTCTAAAAAAGTCATCCCTTCATTCTGGATGGAGCCCCTCAAAATGACGACGCATTTTTGCTGGAAACATTGAACTGTTCGGAAAGACTTTGACACAAATTACGCACTGAGGTTTATTATTAGTGGTCTCAGCGAACTCAATATCCAAATAAGAATCATGATATTTTCGTTTTAAAGTTTTTTTTAATTGTGGAACTTGTATCCGAGGAAGTAGGGCTATGCAACTTGTTCGATAGTTCAAGATCAAGAAGTTCTGTTGCATCCCCAGTCAATGATTCATCCGTAAAACCAGCTTGTACAGTAGCAGTAACACCTCCATCTTCTTTCGCACTACAATTAGAAAGCAATATGGACATTAGCTGTATATAACAACAGCAAAAATTCAATAAAAAGTTTAAATAAGATATTGCATCTAAAAAGATTCATTGAGGATTTTTTTAAAAGAAAATTACTGTAAAATTGTAAAACTTAAAAAAATTTCTATAATGCAAAATCTTACACGAGAATAGTAAAATTTTATTTTTAGGGATAAAGGTTTAAAAATATCGTAATGAGTTTAACCATTTTGATACAGGAAAAAGTCAAAACGAGTGCATACCTCTTAGATGTTGATGTTTCCACGTCTATTACAATTGGCTTGGCAGAAGTTTTGATGCTTTTAAGGACCCCGTCTCCAGCCAGCGATCCCCATTGAAAGAAAATCGATGTTATTCCCCGTATGACTACTTTAGTATTTGAAGAAATCTTCACAAGACAGATATTTTGTCATCAAAACGAAAAATCTGAGAAGCTACAGAAATAATAAATTACATACAATAAACTTTATAATTTGTCGGTTCTCGACTGAATGGTGACTGAAATGCAACTTATTTGAGAAGTGAGTAAACAACCAGTTTTATATGCAATAAAAATTTTTCCGATACTTCTGGAAAGGCGTCGAAGCTCATTGTTTCTGCAAACGCGGAGACAGTGAGTGGGTCTAGCCCCTGTCTGGCTCCGTGTTGTCTGGTGTTGCCTTTTGGCGTAAATTTGTTTTGTCGACTGGTGGAAGAGAGACTGACACATTGAATACAAACTACCTTTTTATGTAGTCAATGTTTCACCTGGATCGGTGAAAAATGATTTATACTAGATTTTTTGCTACACACAGAGAGCGCGAAAGGTCAAAAAATGGAACAAAAATTAAAATATTTTTGTTATATTTTTTTAGTGAAAAATATTTTTAATTTCAAAATATGATAAAGATATTTAAATTTAAACATGTCCTACCTCTTCGCGGAACACTGGGAATTGTTTTGCGGAGCACAGTTTGAGAAACTCTGTACTAGACGATTCCATGTGACGTCACGGCCTGCCGCGGGAGACTACAAAGGAGAACGCATGGATGACGGAGGGTGTGTGTTAGTCGACTGGGATCGCCTTGCAGCGCGAACGTCTTTGGAGTTCTATCCGCTGTGCGAGCTAGTAAGCTGTTAGACGCCGAGCAGTAATGTGTGTTGATCCATTGGGAACGACTTTAGAGCTTCGTCCGCAGTGCGAGCTAGGAAGCTTGTGAACTGAGCGCTATTGAAAGTGGAGTTATCGTCATTACTAGTCATTTGCTGACTGTTTGTGTTGTTAAACATCAATGTGCTGAACTGTTATTACCTGTGAATTGTTGTCTGTTTACATTGGTAATCTGTGCAAGAACTATTGTTTCCTGTACCTGTGCTACGTGTTTTCCTGCATATTAGTAAATAAACCTTCATTCTCCATTATCCTGCGTGTTGAACTGTTTACACCATACACTCGCAGGAAGACTTTTGCAACAATACTAGCTGTGTTTTGTTGACAATTCCTCGTTTAATTTCTTATTTTTAAAACTATTTTATCAAACGCAATCCTTTAAGCAAGATTTTTTACTCCTTATTTGAATCACAAATCTAATGTTATTTGTATTATGATAGCATCTTGTATTGTAAACATTGCGTCATTCTTCAGCCTGAAAATAGATTTAATTGCTTGGGCGTATTGGGCGTCCAACATTCGTTGGAAAAATATTAGACGTGCGTTATTGTTATTTCTTACAATAAAAAAAATCTTCTTTCTACATCGTCAACACATTAACACAACAGTGGAAATCTTTATCATTGGATTCATCTCTACTTTTAGCTATCTACACAGCAAAATAAATATAGTCTATTAGAATGCATCATTATAAAAAAATTAACATCTAAGAATTTTGACGAAAAATTTTATAATTTAATATTTATTGCTTGGGAAAACTTCCCCGTTAGTAGCTGAATATCTGAAATATAATGTGTGCCACAAGAAAAAAGCGTATAATCTATCTAGAAAAAAATGATTCATTATAAAAATTTTATGTTGAATATTAACCCTCTGAGTTGTTCGCTAGTCCCCGCTATTTGAAAAGCGAGCTACCGAGGAAAATTTGATTTCACGATTTTCAATTCACTTTGAAAAAGGTTAATTCAGACTTCAGAGAAATTATCATTCACAAGAAGCTAGAACATATTAACGACTCTTAAGACATTATAAGTGAGAAGAAAGAATGCTGAAACTTTATGTAGATGTATTTGATTCCAAATCAATTTCGATTAGCTTAGGATTCGTAGATGTATTTGATTCCAAATCAATTTCGATTAGCGTAGGATTCGTAGATGTATTTGATTCCAAATCAATTTCGATTAACTTAGTATTCATAGATGCATTTTATTCCAAATCAATTTAGATTAGCTAAGTATTCGTGAATGTATTTTATTCCAAACAAATTTCGATTAGCTTAGTATTCGTGTCATTACACATAATTTAGTTTAAATAAAATGTACGTTTTAATAACGAAAGATAAAAAAGGTTTGCTGTCGTTATTTAATTTTTACCCCCCCCCCCAACTTAAGAGTAGAAGTTCTAATTTGAATTATAATTAACAAACTATACAATGATACACTCAGGATATTTTAAAATATAACGCATGCAGGTTTCATAAAATAATTTATCAGTTTATAAGACAAAAGTTTCAATTATGTTTACTTCTTTATCTTTTTTAAATACGTAGAATTTTACGCTACAAATATGAAGCAAATTTAAAAAGTTTAAAATTGATACTTAACTCTTTATAAAAATAAATAAATTCAAATCAAATTTATATCTAATTCAAAAATTTAGAACATAAATATTTTATTCACAACACACATTTAATATTATATATTAAAGAACAGAAAAAAATGTATAGATAAAGAATAATTCTCAAAAAAATTATAATTTAAAAATCACAGCACGCATCAGATATTGTGATAAAACATATCTGTTTCGTATTGTGACGAAACATATAATCTAGTTCGTATGTGGTGGCGGAATTTGAGTATGCGCGCGTGTGTGTGATTATCAAACTTTTTATTTATCAGATCCGAAGATATCAAAAGTTTGTAGCACGATATCACTGGATTTCTTGTCTTATAACAGTAATTAAATTTCACGTTGCACTTCACACGAGATACAAAAAAAGCAATGCTGTTTGACCATTCAGATTTTATCATTTATAGAAGAATGTTCAATAGAATATCACCAAAAATATAATGCTTAATAGAACTAAAATACATATACAGTATTTGCGAAGTTCTTATCTATATTATCTTAAAAATATTTCTATCTTCTATTATTTTAAACAAGAAATTAATACTTTTATTAATTATTGAAATAACATTAAGTCGGGTAAGTTGCAGATATTATCTGACTCTAAATAAGATTAAGAGTGTAATAAAATGATTCAAACATTCAATTTAGTCAATATTACCCTTTTTGTTTTCATGTAAACCATATTTGCACCTCTCTTAACAAAAAGAAAATTTTAAAAAATCAAAAACATAAAATCTTCATCTAATTTCTTTAAGATTTTCAGGCTGAACCAAAAATAAATTTTTGGATTACAAGTATTTGAAAAGAAAATGATCATTTTTCCGAATTTTTCATTGTAAATTTTATGAATTTGAAAGAAATTCTTCTTGTTTTAAATCGATGCTATATAATGAAATAATCATTATAAAACTGAAAGTTTCGATTTCTCCTGAAAGATGAAACACTATAAATGATATATAATTTTCACATATTGCTTAACATTTACGCTATTTTCAAACAAGAAAAATTAATTGTGCTTTTTATTTTTTGAGAAGGAAAAATTAGTAGATGGAGATTAATATGAAGAGAGAAGAAGAGATCAATTAGTAGATTAAAGGAAAAAAGCGTTGATTAAAGAAATCTGTTCGACTATATATCAATAGTAGGTTTTCTCCTCCCCAAATACCCCATCGTCCTCCTCCCCGTTTCAAAATTTCTTATGCTTGAATGTGATGCTGAAACAAATGAAAACGCAAATTTTATTTCGCTTAAATATCCTATGGATCTTTAAAACATTTAGGCATGGAAATAAATGCTTATAACACATAAATTATATTAAAGGAATACCAGTTTAAACATAATACAATTTCAAACCAGGCTGACATATATGAAACAACGATATATACGGAGTTCGATTACGAATTCGGCCACATACAGACGCGGATAAAAGGTCTTACATTGCCCTTTCTCCTGAAAAATCCCTCAATGCAGATAGAATTAAAATTTCCCGAACTACAGGGAAGTGTGGGGTCTTGGATTGTGTGACAACCATAATTTGCAGTAAATGCATGTTTATCAGCATTCATTGTGCTGGTCACTACACTCCCCAACTAATCAATCAAGATGTCAAACATAAAAAGGCGGAAGAAATCTGGAAAAATACGTTTCTGATGCTTTCGAGACAGTTCAGAATCGTCTTAAAAACGATGCAGAGCGATTTCGGCACGACCAGGGAAATTCTCTATTCAAACTGTATCACGCGCAAGATATACCACTGACGTAATTTACTAATTTCTATTCAAAAACGGAAATTAATTTGAAATGTATCATTAATATAATTTAAAATTTCTCGGGAACTATTGATCATAGAGAGATAAATTTTATATCAATAAATAGCAAATTTTATTTCACTATTTTAGAGTTATTTGCAAGATAGATAGTTAAATTTGATTTTAGATAAATTTCAAGTTAGAACGACAATCACTTTTTTAAATTTAAAATTACTAAAATTTAGGTGCTCTAACAATGAAATAATGCTGTTTAACGTCTCGAAGTGCTATGGCGTGAATTTTATTGTTGGTGACGTCAGAGCGTTGCCGGATCAATAACAGACAGATCTAGGCTTATTATATCAGTAGTTTATCTTGCATTTTCGTTGTTTGTTATGCTTATTTCCTTTTTGAGTGTATTTTTGTGTTGCTTTATTAGCCTTGGACATGTTTTGCTGTGCTGTAGATTGTTTTTCTCCCCACCGGCCTGCCCCAGGCTTGCCTCTTGAGTAGGCTCGGTAGGTGTGGTTTTTAAACAAAAAAATAGAATTGGAGATTGGTATTACTTTGATAACATAGATTCTGCAAATCTTGCCGATTCATTTCGTAGATCAGTTTTGATAAAAGACCTGGGAAGTTGGAAAGAGGTGTAGGTTTCCTGCTGAATCTTTGGCCTCTTGGTCAGCTTTCTCATTTCCTTCGAGTCCAGCATGCGCTTTGATCCATGTTATGGCAGCTGTATTGCCGTTCTAAGAGACTGACTGACTGGATCTGTGTTTATTCCAGTCAAGTCTTTGAGTTTTCTTGCTGTGGGTTTGCGGGTGGAAATCACATTCGCTTGTAAAAATAGAATGACACGCATTAAAAAAAGAGAAGCAGTTTAATTTTAATCCAGAAGGAAGGCTCCTTACAGTCGAAAAGAGAAATATTTGAAAATAGAGAATTTATTCCCCGGATGTGGCATTATTGCATTTAGAAGAGGTACTTTTCTAACGATTATCAGAACCTTGTTGGTGTACACTGTTCATGTTATTAGCCCTCTGTTAGGCGCGTGAAATTTTTTTACACTGTTAGGCGCGTGAGGTACAAATGTTCCCAATTTTCTTTTCCTTTTTTTCTACAAATATTTTTTCTGAGAAAAGATATATCGGTTGCAAATTAAAGAATAAACATCTGAGAAATGCGAAAAAGAACAAAAATAATTTTAGGTGACTATTTTTGGATATTTTTTATCGGGAATACAAAAATAATATGAAAATCTGAATATTTTACATATACTTCTTTTAAATGCTCACTACAGGTTTAATTATGGCACTTTTTAACATATTTTTATGTAGTTTTGTCCCTATTTCTTCCACAATATTTGCATCTGTGGTGCGCTTACGCGCAGTTAAGATATCCGACTGTGTTCGGAGACATTTTTTTGAAAAATAACTTATATATATATATTAATGTTATTTTTTTAACTGCACATGTTTTAAAACTATGAAATATTGTAAAATTAAGCTTTCAAAACAATATATATTTTTGTAAAAGAGTGAGAAATTTGAAGAAAAAAGACTAAAATATTTGCCTTACGCTAACAGCCATAGACAAAATCGTATTCTAAATATACATAAATCCTTGTAGGAGTACATTTTTATGACAGTTATCTGTGTTATGTTCTAAAATCTTTCTTATACTCCAAAATAGTTTTGAGATATAGTTGAACTTAGTTACTAAACTGGTACTTTTTCATAAAAAATGCTTTTTGTTTATATTTGAACATTTAAAAATATTACTTGATTTTAAAATTGACCTTAGTTTTTAGAGGAAAACATCAAGCATATTACAGAAAATTTCATATCAATACTTGAATAACGTTTTGAGAAATCGTTGTTACGGTCGACAATTTTCCTCAAAAATATCATTTCTCAGAAAACGCATTTAAAGTTTTCGTGCAACTGAAAATAATGCTTACAGTTCGGTAAGAAAACAGCTGTCACTCCATTTGTAATTCACGTAGAGTAAAAAGTGAGACTGTTTTAGAAAGCTTATTAAACAGGCTACACAATTAAGACATAATTTGTTTTGGATAATTTCATCGAAGACGACGATTTTAAACCAGTCGGATACCTTAATACTTGGGAGCAATTAATAAATTAAATTATATTTCAGGAACGATTTAGGCATATTTAAATTCAAAAGAAAGAAGGTGTTGAGAATCACAAACATCAAACTTTATTCGTCCGTATCGTTTTTATTGACAAAAACTCTTTTTGTTGCCATTTTTGGAAGCTAAACTTCGCGACAACAAAAATAATATATGTAGAGAGAGCTGCTACACATCTACCTTCTTAACTCATTGATTTTGTTGTTCATTGGTCCTGTACCGTTGATTCCTAACATAAGATTTTCTCTTCTTTTTAATTCCATTAAAAGGCGGGTGTTTGGCAGTTCTTTGAAGTATAATAAGCATGAAACTGAAATTTTTGGTGGTATCGTTTCATATCCTTATCGATATTTTGTGTCTGAAAATTACAACAGCGTTAATAGTATAATTGCTTTAAAGATTAGAAGAAAGTACGATACTCCAATGACAAGTATTTCTTGATACTTCATTTTTCCGGACTAGCTGATCTAGAATATTAAGTTCTTTAAAATTTTATAAATGTAACAAGTTCTGATTTCTTGCTATCATCTGTCGTCAGTCGAAACTGAAAAGTGCATTGTAGCCAATATTCAAGACTTTACTTCACGCTTCTTATACGGTAAAATTTCTTTCAATAATGACATAATGATCGACATAAATTAGTTTATGTTGTTGTTGTTTTATGTCCTCCTGGTCCAAATACTAGACCAGGTCCATGATATCGTGTCGGTCTAACAGTACCACAAGTCCATTTTCCCCCTCAATCCACAGCAGTCTCGCAGAGGCACCAATACAGTCAATGACATGAGAAGGACAGGAATAAAGTAAGTCTTTTCTTTGCCGACGAATTTCAAGCTTTTGATTGGCCACTACGAACTCTGGCCAATTCAGTCTGTGCGGATCTTATACCTTCGGACTGTAGAGACAGACTAGGGCGATTTCCAGCATACCATTCGTGTGCGGGAGTGACTTTCCAAATAGAATTTGCTTTAGCCCTGTGGATAGAAGATGTTTCGGACGCGAAGAGTTCACCAGAGAAGGCAGAAGGAAGAAATTTAGTTTATATCTCTGTTAAAAGCTTCTTGGCAAATTCGAAGCTAGAAAACCAGTTTTCCGTTGTTAATTTAGTTCTACTGATTTCTTAGAATAAAATTCACTGAAATTATTTAAAATATTTTAAAAATTAAACGAAGTTAAGCTCAAGAATTTTACATGGGAAGCATAGTAAGTCGTTGAGAAAGAAATCATAATTACAGAACCAGCTAAAGGAAAAGAATAAACAACTGCCAATTACAGTTACACGTTCAGGCGCAGCGGGTACACCTGGTCCCCATATGTATTTGTGTTCTCTTACTACCGTGCACTAACCTTCTGAACTTGAATGGCTGTGCCATATTATTCCTGAGTATTTCAAGGACAGGCACTGAAAGTTTGACCTCTAACCTTCCAGCGGGCGCGCTATAATTTTTTACACGAGCGGCCTATAATTTATTTCAGTTATTATGGCAGTTGTAAGTTATTTCATAATAGTAATAAAAGACACGCCAGAAAAGACATATTTTCAACAAGAGTGAAAATTAATTTCAATATTAATCACAAAATCTAAAATTATACTGAAATCTGAGAAAGTGATGAGATTTAATAACATTATTTTATAAAAAAGGTATTAAGGAATATATAATAAAAAATATTTTAATACAAACTAAGATTTTACGATAAAGACTTTCTTCTTAGTTTCTAATCACATTCCTTGCATTCGAAACATTGAACTTTTGCTCGAGAGTGACGCTTACAAGTATACTATATACTGCACTTCATGGATTTTGGTGATCGTTTTCTTTCTTTCAAACACAAGCCACAAGCTCTTCTTCTCAATGCTGGTTGCTATTTACTTGCTTTTTCGGGTTGTGATGTATAATTTAGACTTAAAGACATGATAATGTCATATTTCTGTGATCGGAATTTTTTGGCTCGAGTAGTGAGATGTTTGTTTCTTCATAAGAACGCGGGCTAAGTTTTTCAAGAAATTTCTTCGGTGGCTTGGTGGAGTATTAGCAGGCTTATTACATATTAAATATTTTTGGCAATTTAAAATGAAATCTTAAATCGCCGTAATGAGCACTGGATATATAATTACCAAACTGAAATTTTAAGAAGTGAAAAAAATTATCAAATTACACGTGAAAGGCGTGGGGCATAAAGTTTACGGCAGAAGCATAAAACAGTATGAAATCACCTTGAAACTCAGATAATCCCATTTAATGCTGAAGAGAGGGGTCGCATGAAGGAATAGCAATGATCTTCAAACAGTTTGGATTCCTAAAGTGAGAACAGGGTATGAAAATTTCCGTTTGTTGTAAAATTTGCGCAGGCCCGCCCGCTGGAAGGATAAACAATGAATGGAATTTAAAGCGCAGCGTTTTGAAAACTTATGGGGAACACCTATACCCCGAGCGAATATAGAAGGGCTAGAATGAATTATTAATGCTTTCGACTCGACTTTTGCGTGATTAAAATTTTACTATGAAAATTAGTTTAACCTTTTCCTTACGGTACAACTGTTGAACCAGAATTTTTTTTACCTATGAATGCGGGTCGGTACAACTGCTGTACCAGACACAAATGAGGATTTTACTCTCCCCATGCAACACAATTCTTCTGGTTTAAGTCCCCGTAGCCTAACGGTATTTAATGTTGACGTAATAAAAGAAGTATACTATGAGTTTAAAGCTTTTCGCTTTTCCCGTTTCCTGAAAATCTCCTGGGACAATGTTTCCCAATTGTATCATCGACTGGGACTATTTGTCGCAGTCGTCTGGACTCTAGGGTATCGCAATAATAGCCATATATTAGCCATAGCTTTTCATATAATAAAATTAAATGAAAAGCATCGAATTATTTATTCTTACAGTGCAAGTTAAGTATGATATTGTGTAAAGCAGTCTTTACAAAGTGCCACCATACACATTCGACATATATAGTGACATATAGTTTTCATTTTTCTTGATGAAAAGTGGCGATATCGTTTCCTCTGAGATTGTTGAATAGGAAGATCAGATGCGTAGTCGCAAAATAAGCAAAGTAGAGCCGGAATGCACTATCCTTGGTGAAAAAAATCGCGCTGTTTTAAGGACGTTTCCGCAATTATTTGTTGTTTATTTCTCATAGAAAAGCAGTGCCGGAACGCCGTTCCGCCTCCACAACACCCCTGAGGAAGATGGTCTACCACAAGGTTTTGATTTTTCCCAGATAGCAAAGAAAGCTTGTCTAAAAGGTTTTGGAAACCTTATCGTCAGCAAGGGTAAAGGGTTGTCACAAAGGTTTCCATGACAAGGGTTTAACCTTTCGGCAAGGTAGCGGAAAGGTTCGCTAGTCAACAAGAAACAAGGTTTTCTGTAAGGTTCTTAGTAAGATTTCAACAAGATTTTATTACAAGCTTGTTTCAGGTATTTAAAAAGTTGTTAAGAGCCCTCCTTCGGCGGAAAAATGGAACCCACCCTCAGAAGCCGTACTCCTACAGAGGGGTTCAAACCCCCTTTTTTATCTCCTCTGCAATACCGTACTCCTACAGAGGGGTCCAACCCCCTTTTCTATCCCCTTTCTTCTGAGGTCATCTTAGAGTTATCTGGAATGTCAATTAATTAGATCAATCAGGAGTCTTAATTAATCAAATCTTAATTATTAATTTCAATTAATTTGATTAATCTAATTTTTAATTGAACTTACTTGTACGATT
>BGPR01036922.1:0-15330 GCA_013235015.1 Araneus ventricosus
AGAATGGCGCATATGCGGCATATTCTAATAAATACAAAAACAAACAATAGAAAATTAAATAATGTTAAAAACAATAGAAAATTAAAAAATTAAAAAACATTAAAAAAGAAAAAAACTAGAAAAATATATGAAAACAGAAGAAGTAATCAACGATGATAACAATACACCGTTCTGCGCGCCAAACGCAGCAGCATCCAGTGATTGCATCATACATTTCACTACAACTAACCAACCCATCACTAAAGAATTAAATAACAAAATTTCCCCAATAATGAAATGACCAAAATACATAAAAGAAAAAACTAGAAAACAAAAGAAAAAAACAATCAAAATGGAAAAATTGGAGGAGAATTCCAATGGCGAACTTTATCAAAGAGCCACCCACCATAGGAGTTCTAATTTGGACAAATTTTCTGTTGAGGGCAAGACTTACGAAGTCAAAAAATATACCCTCTGTGGCTCTGAATCTGTCCAATTGAAATACTTTATTTGAGCATTTTTCAAAAATCCAGTATCAGCGAAAACGATTTGTAGCACTGCTTGTTTCTGAGCTCACGAGCCGCCACTTCTTAGCAGCCATTTTGCTTCTCAACATTGTCAACTTAGGGGCCGTCCATAAATGATGTCACACTTTTTTTCAGTATTTTTGATCCCCTCCTCCCCTTTGTCACAAAGTGTCACACTTCACCATACCCCCCGCCCCCCCCTTGTCACATGTCAAGCTATATTACATAAATATATACTTGCAGTTCAGAAACAAAGTACGACGTTATAGATCATATTTCCAATTTTATTTTTAAACTTTATATGTTTTAATGACATTTGTGAGCATAATAATAATGATTATATGTGTACTTATTTTGTATGAAATAAGATTAAGGTTTACTACAAAAAACCTAATTAATATACAATTGTAATAAAATATTAATGTAAAAGAGCATTTGAAAACAGTAGTATTTTGGAATTTGATATATTTTGCTATAAATCTTATCTTTACTTTATGAACACAAAATTAAACAGATTGAATTTTTTAAAAAAACGCCTCAATAATATCAACCTGTTTGTGCCACTGTCAGTTCTGCCACTCACCCAGGTGGGCCGACGCATCCTTTGTTGGACATTTCAAGGGTGTGGCAGGGGGAGGTTTTCTTCTAATGGTGAAGAATTTCTGCTGCTACCATATTCTCAGAACCTACCCTGAATGCCTTTTTAGAAAAGAAAGGAATATAAGTGAAAAAAAATCACATGAAAGTTGTTTTAGCCCCGATTAAAAAAATACCCTCAAATTCTGGTAATTTCAAAATAACTTCAAAATTTAATCTGCTGATTTTAAATGTTTTATTTTAACCAAAATGTGTGATGTCACACTTCTTGTTACTCCTCCCTCCCCCTTGCCAAAACTTTCCACATTTCCCCCACCCCCCCCCCCCTCCAAGCGTGACATCATTTGTGGACGGCCCCTTGAATCTGTTGGCGATATGAAGGGAAACCGACTGGTGGAGTTCAACTAAATGGAATAAGTGATGACATCTTCGGAATGTGAATGGGTTGCATTTTTTATTACTCTTAATTAGTCGCTGCCTATATTCGTTTTTTAGTGAGTTAACCTGGAGTTTAGGGTTGCTTCGTTTCTCTTAAGCTCGCCAATTGTTTGCCGCCAAGAAATGGAGTGCCAAAACATTTGTTTTGGATGCGCGTTGATCATTTTATCAGTGTCATGCGCGAGCATTGATTTTTTTACCGGTGTCTGGTGCCGTTAATTTCGCCTTGTTTCAATTGGTCCCCTGTCTGCTCTCTTCGATTTAATTGGCTATTTAATCGAATTTGAATAATACTTCGTTTGGAATTCTTCGGTTAGAATTTTGAATTGGCAAGCGAGCAAATTAAAACAGCAACCACCCTCCATCACTATCCAGGGAAAAAAGCACGCGATTAAAATAGGTATATGAATTTTTTTAATACACTTTTCTCATTTTTGAACATTTTCAATTCCTTTCTGTTCAGCAGGGTTTTTTCTGTGAGTTTCATTTCTCAATGAAAAAGCGAAGCTACAAGGTTCCTGCTTTGCTGAACGCGAAGCCGCTAATGTTTTTCTAAGTTAAAAAATTTGCCCGGTACACACTTGAGATGCAGCAGGCATTGCGTTCTCAATCTATCTCTTTGAGAAACCAATGAAAAGCTCACAGCGCATCCAAAACAGTATTTGGCGCCGGCAACTAAAATTGCGCCAAGGAAAATTGGCGAGAAATAACTATGCACCCTAAACTCCAGGTTTATCTTTTAATGCCATAAAGTTTATCTTTATATCGCCGGGTTTGCACAGGTTCATCAACTCTTACATCTACTATGCCTTATCCTGGAATACGAATGATCTTGGAGGAGATCCGTACTGGAACTTCTTTCTGTGTGGAGCAGTGGAGCTTCCCGAAGTGGTCCTTTGCATATTCCTCGGCAAATTCTTTGGAAATCGGCGCTGTCTTTTTTTCTTTCAAGTAATGGCTGGCATTTGTCTCATTGCGATGGCTCTCACACCTCCTGGTATGTGTATACTCTACTTTCATTGTTATGATACGCACTCTAGCTGGCCCGAACAGCTGGTCGCCGAAGCCGGCTAGTTCTTAAATAAACAAGCCAGAAAACTTGTCCATCAGAATAAGCCTGCGCAACAAATACTGATTTTTTAAATGCACAAGATTTCATTTGTGAATTGTTTCTCATTTTAGATATCGTTTGGTTAACCATCGTCGTTTCCATGACTGGCAAGTTTTTCTCTTCCGGCGTCTTCGGCCTTAGTTTCGTCTACACTCCTGAAATCTTCCCGACTGTGATGAGGAACGCGGCGCTGGGATCTGCTTCGGCATGCGCCAGAGTGGGGGCGCTGCTTTCGCCTTTTATACATCAAATGGTATATCAGAACAGTTCATTTGTCTTTTAAAACATTGATACTCAGCCCTATAAAATAAAAGGAAAACATTTAAAACATAAATTGAATTACTGGTGATAAAGTAAATGCAGGGTGCCCACTCTCATAATCCAATAGCTAATTTCTAAACTGTTAAAGATAGGAATATACTTCCAATTGGCAAAATAACCAAAGTGTACCGTACGACGCCAAACTTGAAACTTGAAATCGCCAAATGTGATCGCCAATGGCGGACGGCAATATGATAAATGTGGTAACATGGCGAGTTTTCCATGATTTGGCGCCAGCTTGGCGAGGGAGTACCGTGCACTTTGGTTTTACCGGCAAAATTGCTTTAAATGATGTGAAGTAATATATATTTTACTGTTTGAGTAAATAAATGTATTCCAAGACATAATTTTATACAGTCCTACGATGCTATTAGTCATATTTAATAGAATATTCTTCACGCACTAACATTTAACCAAAAATGATCCACTCTTCAGCGACTAAAACTGACCCGCCAGCAAGCACCCGCATTTATTGGCGGATCTTCCTCGATGCAGCCAATGAAATCGTCTAAAAACAGCGATACTTGCACAAATTGGTATTTTTTTTAAAAAAAACTTTGAGTCTTCTAATAGTAATCGCCGAGCTGCAATTTAAATAATATATTTAATTTATACTAGGTGTACTGGTTAAAAATGTGGAATTTGGATGGAAATTAAAACCAGAAATGGAAGAGAAGCAATAGCAGTGCTTTATTCAAAGTAATGGTCATTTTTAGCAACACATTTCCCCATCTGTCAGGTAAAGTGTGGATACCGTCCCAATGCCAATTTGTTCTTTGGCGGCAAAGGAGTCGGTGATCCATTGGGAGATATCATCGCACGTTCGGATGTGCTTCTGGAACGGTGTGGGAACATCGACCTGAACAAGTGAAAATCGAAAGGCTTAAGGTCGGGCGAAAACGGCGGGTGGGCTAATACTTCGAAGGCAAGATCTTATAACGCGTCCTTCACCGGTTTGGACTTATGTGGTTATGAAGCGTTCTCATGAAGCAAAATAACCTTGCTGTGTTCGCTGGTCCATTGAGGTCGTTTGGCGATCAATGTGTGGTTCAAATTGACGTTTTATTGTTGGTAACGAGTACTATTGACGGTTTTATCGAAGCTCATGATACATCACACTCTCCTGATCCCACCAAATGCACAGCATTGTCTTCTTTCGATAACCGTTTCTTAAACCACTTAAGCCAGCATTCAAACGTGTCCTGTGATGGTGCTTGCATATGTGACATAGACATTGTAGTGTTGCTGTCTTTTTGAAATGAAGACACCAGATTTTTAGAAAAATAATTCCATTGAGACTTAGACACACACAAGAAGAGCAACACACATAGAAGATACAGTGCGGTACTTTGCAACTTAAACGCCAGAGCTATTCCAAAAAAATAACGACCACAACGATGCCTAAATATCTCACTTCACCTCACCTCTCGAGGTCGTCACTCCAACAGACTCGTTTACAGAAAGGAACCCTTAGAGGAGTTGCACCAAGCGTCCGATCAACCATCGCCAACGGTAGCCAAACACTACAGGCATCCCGCAGTATGCGGTAGCTTTCGGCTGCACATTTCTTAACAATAATTTAAAGATGCAACACTTCCCGGAAATGCTGTTTCTTGGCACGAACTTCGCCATGGTTTTGAGCACGATTATCGTTCCTGTGCACACCTTTTGAACACTTGACATCATGACATCTGCTGTTGTGAAGCTTGTTCTCACTACGATCACACACTGCGCATTCAAGCCATGCTACTGCCACGCTAACTCTGGTCGAAAATTTGCTTTACTAACCGGTACACCTAGCAAGTATGCATCGATGTTCACAATATTCAACTTTCATAAAATTCAATATTACTGTATAATATTGAATTTTATAGAAGTTGATTATCCTAATATTCGTGATATTTTTACGTAAATGCATGTAAATATTGCTCACATCAAACTACGCCATTGATGAAAGTTTTTTTTTAAATTTAAAACCCACACCGGTCCGGCCTACCGGAAAGGTGTAAGGCCTTTAGAAAGACCGGTGGGGAAATATTTTTGAATGAAAGTTGCAACTTTCATCATATTATTGATGGAAGTTGCAAATCATTATCAGCTTTTGGTGAGACTTGTTGAATCTTAGACCATTTTCTTCTTCATCGGTCTTTCCTCTAAACGTCTACGAGACTGTAAAATATGTATATTCACTGTGAAATCTGAGTTCAATCCTCTTCTTTATATGGTCGAAGTTCAAAGAAAATCCATCCAGCATTTCGGGAGACATTCGAAAAAATGTGCACAAATCCAAAAGGGCTCACATTATTCTGTCTAGATGTCCATCCGCAGATTATTTGTATGTTTTTTGTAAAATATTGTAAGGTAATGCCAGAAAATCAATATAAGTTAAAATAATATATTTTGGACCATACAGGGGGATTCAAAATTCGGCATACAAGTTGTGTGGAGAGAATTTGAAAGAAAAGCACAAAAGCACAAGAACAAGCCATAATTACTTAGGAATGCAGGATCGTAATAACCTTCTGAATGAGCTGGAAGATACATGAGGAGACAGAAATAACAAGCTAATAACGAATGGAAATTCTTTATTCGGCGAAACTTTACTCTTGGATGTGCACATGCCCAATTCCATAAGAACTAATCACAGCTCTTTCAGTTCACAGTTATGCACTCTTCACAGCGATGGCGCATGAATTGGCAAATCCGTTATAAAAAGCCCGGCATATGATTTGCAGCGGTTATAGTGATTCTTATGACTGTAGGCCATCGGACATTTCGCTGACCACGGCTCTGTCGGTCTCTCACAAGAAGAAATCAAAGTTAAATGTATTGGGCACCAACTCCAACTACAGCGCTCGAGAAGGAATCCTTCTAGAGCACCCGGTTGCAGTTTCTGGTCATGCTTTTCCATGCGAATTTGTCGTCTTTCTTATTACCTACCTGCCTTCCCTATTGCTTTGTACAATTTGTAATTTTGAATCCCCTGTATTTGTTTTATAACTCAAATTTCTTTATTTTTTCTGTTATTTTATATGATGTCTGTTTTTACAACTGCATTTCAGGCTGATGTGACATATGCTTGGGTGCCCATCGCGACTCCAGGAGCCTTGTCTATTTGCAGCGGTCTTCTGGTGCTCCTACTGCCTGAGATGAAGGATAAAGCACTTCAAGATACTTTACAAGAAAGAGTAGAGATTCTTACCCAAGAAATACCAAATTATAGAAGCGGAATAAAACTCTAGAAAGGTATCAAAGACATCAGGCAGCCATCGAATGAAGAAACAGTTTTTTAATGTGATTTAATGAGATATTTTTCTCTCTTGGCATTTTTATTTTATTTAATGATAAATAATTTTTTGAACTTCAAATGGTAACAGATACCGTGAAGAAAATAGTTAATTTGTTAGTTTCTTACAGTTGCCAGCCATAAACATTTGAACCAAAAGTTTAATGAAGGCGTTTTTCTATGGTTTATTATCTCTTTTCAAAATAGGGAAATATTTTGAGCCTAAGCAACAATTACATTTGTTGTATTTTGACTTAATATTCTGATTTTATTAAGCAGCAAAACTTGTTTTATACCGTATGGAACTTTTGGGTGAAGATTGATGTTGCAAAAGCAGCGTTAAAATTCTTCTCTTCAAATATCAATGTTATAAAATCGTCTTAAGATAAATGATATGTATCTTTTCTTAAGTATAATTTTTATTAACACAGTTTTTAATTAAGTTTAACACCAAATCCATCGCATTCTTCGAAGAAAATGTTTGGACTCTAAAAATGTTGAAAATGTTTGGTGCTGGAATTAAAATTTGAAGATTTTAAATACGAGGTTTGTTTTTAAGTAAAGTCCGTTTTGAAATAAAAATAAAACAAGAAAAAAATTTCAGAAAAAATTATTTTCTAATGCTACGAAAAATCAGCCATTTTTCCACATAATTTTCCTGTCGATTCAATCATTTAGTGCAGCGAACAACGAGTTTTTGGATACCTTCCTCATAGAACTTACTAATACATAGCCAATTATTCACAGCGGTTTTCACTCCTTCGTCAGTGTCTAAACAACTGCCAAAAAGGAAGGTCTTCAGATGACAGGAGAGGTGTCATACATGTTTGATCTCGATGCGACTCAAAAAGTCATCACCTTCCTCTTTGTAAAGGGGCAAAAATGTTGCAGCACTTACTGTATTACCGCCACGAAAAAAACCCTAGACACCAGATATGCCTGTGGCGGGCGTCATGGAAACGAGATATTCCACTGCATTTTGGGGGTGAAGGAAAGGGCTTTATTTCATTTGGCGCGGATAGAACCGATGAAAGTCTCGTTTCGCTTTGTTCTACGGTCGAAAACGAATTCCTCGCCTAACTAAGTGTGCTTTGTTCGCCAAATGTTGCTGATTTTAAACTCGTTTACCTCCTTTTTTCGACTCGTCTACTTGCGGCAACCCTGTCCAGGGTTTTTCTCCTGGCGGTTGAACAGTACCAATATCTTCTTTTTATTTTCACCCCTAACAAGTTCAGGAAACCCACTGTAAGGTCTTAGCCCAGTGATACCGGGTACGATCAGATGATCAACAAGACAAAGCAATATAGCACATTAATATTTAATTATGTTTCTTGATTAATGTCGTTTATACAAGAATTTACACGTAAAGAAATACATTCAAATAACTAGCATAACTCCGGATGATATCGTAAGAGTCATAAAATGTTCATAACTGGAATTACTCGCAGTTATCAGTGGTGAGTTCTCGTGACAATTGATAAGCGATCAATTCGGCAACTGACAAAGTTCAGTAAATAGTTCTAACTCAGGGTGAGTTGTAAGTCCGAAGGCCGGAAGCGGAAATTGAGGCATTCGACGCTCAATTAATCAACGTAACCACCAAGGGTTATATGAGTTACCAAGTCGGTAATTTCCAGTGAGGTATTCGACGCTCACTATGATTCTAGCGATCCTTCAAAGGAATGCTCTAATGCGTTGCAGCTCTCCAAAGGAGCTATCAGGCCAAAGGCTGGCTTTAATTCCACGAGGTCTAAGAACGCTCATACAAGTGCAGAATCTCGCGCCGAGATCTGACTTCGCAATCTTCTCCGATCTCGAGAATCGAGTCTCGAATCAATCTCCAAATTAATTCTCCATCGATGTCCTCTTCTCTCCGAAACTTCAAACTATATAACTCTTTCGCCCAGCCCTATGAGGCGTGACCGAAATTTTAAGTCTCAGGGATTTATCGGGTTGTTGACTGCAACTTCCAACCACTATCCTTGCTTTCTTTCTCCTCTGACAATTGGCCGAGGGTCGGAACTTTGAGTTCTTTGACGGTCTCTGCGGCGGCCAACCCTATATGGGGTCTTTTGCCCGGCGGTGGTGCAAAGTCGTTTGTAGTTTTATGACCCTAGATTACATCGCGGCTCTTTCTCTTCTAGTCCTAAAAGGTTTGTGTAGGGTCTTTTCCTGTGGGAACTTCAGCGCGAGAGAGAAGGCCTCACACCATTGACTACACGTTTCTTGTATTGCAAGTCCCCGGACACAATTTTAAACAAAACTGATCTTCAAACTTGTGGGAATTCCGATAAGAGCTTCGAAAATGTGAATCTCCGGTTTGCGTGAATTTGGGTGTCAAATGCCTACATCAAATCGTCAGTGATTACAGATGGCCGATTAGAACGCGATTTCAAGTGGATGTTCTCCCTATCTTCTTTGAACAATCTCGTTCATTTTCTCACTACACTGCACATATCTGGCGATGAATATCCACAGCTTTCATATTTCTTTGCTGTTTAGAATCGGATGACTCACTGTATTCACAGTCGGCGGGATACTCGATTTTCTTTACCATTTTAATCTCGCACAATAAAGTAGTATTTAGACTGTCGCCGTGGATGAAAATGGTGTGTTATTTTACGCAAAATATGCCGGAAGCCTGCTACCTCACGCATATGCAAAATTTGAAATGCTATTGACAAATGGACCTTACTTTAAAAAAAAAGCCCTTGTTTTTGAAACGCAAGTTACCATTTTTCCTCCAAAATTCTCGAATAATACAGAAATATTACAATATCGGTATCCAGTCATTTTCAAATTGAGGTAATCGAATTCCAGTACGATTCCGATTTGAAGACAACTTTTCGCGAAGTTGGACACTATAACTGTAGAACTATTTGTCAGCTTAGTTTCAAAATAGTTGAATTTCTGAATTGAGATTATTTACATTGTTGGAATACCTACCGACGAGAGTTACTATTTACACTAATGTAAGAAATAAATCCCTTTCCAGATCCAGAATTGTAGACATTCACCTTGAATCAGATTGTGAAACCATCATTCCGAAAAAAAATCCACCAAAATAAGAAAAATGATAGTAGAAAAGAGGTGGTTAGTGTATATGGAAAGCAGTCAAACCCCGGTATAACGACACAGAATAAAACGATCCCTTGGTTAGTGAACTTTTCAAAAGGTTCCAAACTAACTCCTATACAACTAATGTATTTTCAAATGCTTTTAACAATCTTCAAAAGCACGGAATTCGGATGTAGCGAACCAAAATTTCCACTTTTCAAGCTTAGTTTCAGCCCTTTAACGAAAAATCATTATTTATTTTAATACTTTAGAGAAATGAATATAAGTACAATTAATTCCACTGTTTAATATTTTAAAAACAAATATTTGTTTTAATTTATTATAGCCCATTACTAGTTGCAATTTTGTGTAATTAATTTGTTCAACACAGAAGTGCATTTAAGGATCATAGAAAATCTTGTGAAGCCAATATTTAAAAAGTCAGTTTTAGCGAATCCTCTGTTATAAGTTCTGGATCGGTCAGTTGAAGGATCGTTATCACAGGGTACGCTAATTTTATTGTTTTAATTGTTCTTTTTTATGTTCTAGTTTCAAAAATATACATAAGTTTCATTAAAAATTTACATTTTTGCAGCCTGTATAAATTTACAGCTTTTCTGTTTGGCCCCTGCTAGTCTTTGAGTTTTATATTCGAGTTATAAGATTATTAAAGAATATTGAACTGCGCCATTTCCGCCTTCGATCAATCTGTGAAAGTACTTTCTTTCTTTCAGAATACTGTTACAAAATTCATCCGGTGGCTGTATGGAGAATGTAGACCAACCAGCTGGATAATGGAAAATGACGCTTTATTCACGAATATTCCAGAAAAAACAAAGCGCAGATAACAAGAAAAGCAGAACTTCTTCAAATTAGCAACTCAAGCAGACAGCAAATCATTAATAACAGAAACAGTACTATAAATAGCGTTCAGCGTCTAGCAGCTGACGAACTCGCACTGCGAACAAAACTCCAAATAGTTTGACTCGCTTGAGCACATCCGAGTTTATATAGCTTTCAGATAGGGCATGACATCAAATGAAATTCTCTAAAAAATCTCCAGATCTCGGTTTCCAAGAAAGATAGAGACATTATTCTTGCATTTTCTAGAATCTTCATTTTTGTCACTAAAGTCGCTGAATTTGTAACAAAGTTGCCGTGTCTCCAAGGTAGCGGGTCATTCGCTTGGTACACCATAATAATCTTTGTAAAACTCTTTCCTACCACAAGACTAAAATGGCAGGGAAACGGTATTACAGATTAGTAACAATACATTCAACGCATGCGATCGAATGAAAGCTTTATTTTAACAGCTCGTCTTCAAGACTTTTCTTTTATAGACATTGCTTTTAAATGATATTTGTAGAAAACATCTTCGTTCAGTTTACTGAAAAATTAATTTGCATGCCTATTTGAAAACAAATGGAAAGCTTTACAAATTTATATAACATTTTTTTAAATTTATTTAATTAACCCTTCTAATATTTAGTTACTCGTGTATTGAATGATATCATCACTAGATGATTTGAGAATATTGATTTGAAAATTAATTCATATGTTGAGGTTATCATAAATCGTTTTTAAGTATAATTTCAAGTTGTAAAATTTTATATGCAAATAAAATTTTCTATTTGTATCTTTGTATACCATATTTTGTAAAAACAAGAGGCATTATGTTTACTTTACATTCATGAAAAAGGTTTCTACTATTTATCTTTGAATCGTGAACTTAGCTAAATTAAATAGAAAAAAATTCTTGCTCATGTACATTGATGAGGATGGAAACCGGGTCCACCCCTTTATTTTATAAATGTTGAAAACCCTAATTTAAAAATTTTCTAATACTAACTACTACAATTTTACGCCAAAGCTAAATGAAAAAGTAATTCGCTGAAATAATAAGTAATTAATTATAACCCTTCGCTGGGGAGAAAGTAATAGGAGAAAAAGGACTAGACGATGTTGCTGATTGCACTGTGATTGCAATTAATCTGCTTTTAATTTGTTCTGTTCATTTAGTAGAAAATAATTATTAAAAAAATATCCGCATCTTACAATTATTTTAAACAGAAGTAATAGATTTTCCACATATAAAATGAAACACAATAGATATTCGAAAGTAAAGTGGCGTGTTTGAAATCCATCCCTTTAAGTCATAATCATGAGGCAAATGCGCGTGTCATTTAATATACAAGAATGCCCACTAATCTCAATTAGACCTTCCTTAACTTCCGAACGACCGCAGCTATTGTGATAAAGTGGTGATTTGGTATAGTAAAGTGGCTCTGCGCTATGCCATGAGACCACTTAGAGTGTCACCACACGGCAAACTGCAAATCAGCATTTCTATCTCAAAAACGGTACGATATAGGAAAAAAGGCTTCACTTAAGAACACGGTGAAGTCTGCCAAGTTGAATTTTTTTGTTGCCAAATTGATTTTCGCCAAATGTGGTAGCCTTGTTCATTTTGTTAGCAACCCTAAAACGTTGCCAAAATTTGCACACGGTTGTATCTGTCTTTTGCCTCCCGTCGGTTGGCCGCATCGAGATATAAAAGATATAAAACCCTTTTGTATCTCGATGGTTGGACGTTGTGGTTGCTTTTTTCAGACCTAACACGTTTTTTCCCCTGCTGTTTGGTTTATTCCAGGTCCTTCCAAAATTCCCGTTATGTCTTCTCTTGATAAACATCGCGCAGCCCAAAGCCAAGCTGGTCTGTTTGATTTAGAGTATTTGTATGGGTTGAAAAAAGTATGCAAGAAAGATGTGATAGATTGGTGTATGGAAATGAATCTGATTGCGAAAGAGTATGTATGTATGTATACATGTGGAGTGAAAATGGTTTTGATCGAAAGGGATGGATCGGATGGTTATAGCTGGGTTTGTAGAAAATTTGGTGTGAATTCTTATCATGTTAAAAGGACCGTGAGAAAGGGCAGTTGGTTCGATGAAAGTAAGTTGAGTATACCCGAGATTTTGATCCTCACATATTTGTGGGCTGTAGCCCCCCCTTTTATGCAGAAAAATTATATTCTTTCAGTACAAAATTTATGTTTTTAATGCATCTTGTGATCTTGCAATTCCCTTAAAACTTACTTAAATTCATGCAAAAATTCATATAATTTTATGTACATTTGCCTTTTTTTTTCAATGGCGGTCATTAGAATCTCCGCCATCATGAAACCATCCAACATGGCAGATATTTGGTGACTTTTTTAATGGTTGGCGCAATTTTTACCAATTTGGCGAAGGACCGCACCGTTTTCTTACTTCTTACCGAAAAAAGTCAAGTATAAAGTTGGTTGATCATCATCGATTTAGTATCAAAAGACATTTTGGGTAGATTAATTCTAAGAGCCGAACGCTTAAACGCGCATTTATTTTTTCGCGACTTCCAACATTGTTATATGACAAAACGTGCTGGTGAAAAATGACTCTTAATAACATGATACATTTATTTTCGGTATTTAAACGACTCTCAGCCAGATAGAATACATATTTAGACCTTTGTTTGAATTTCACGTTGCGCACATTTTAGCCAATTAGGTGTCACGCTGGCTCAAGCATCATGCCGTCGAAGGTCCTGCAATATTAGCGGAGAAGTCGTATACACCTGCGGTTTGAGGTATGCCAGGAAAAAGCCAATGGGTCATAACATTTTGTCCACGTTTCGTGTCATCACAGTTTCGGAAATTGCGAGCAAACAAATGTGCGTTTTAGCTGTTCTGTTCTTAAAATTGTCAAAAAGATGTCTTTTTGTAATAAATCGATGATGCTCTACAAGTTTGTAATTGACTTATTTTCCCTTTATCTTACCTTCTTCCGAGACATGAAAGTTGATTCCGCAGTTTGCCGCCAGATGACGCTGAAAGAGATCTCATCATGTCATAAAAAATTGGAGCAGATCTCACTGTTTTTAGTTTGAATGAAGCTGTTTTTCTGTTAGTTTTCAGCGCTTCCACATTCAAATCCCGCATTGACTAACATATTCTAGTTGATAATGCTTTTGCACATTCTATCAGATGAAATTTTTATATACTATACAGCCAAAGAAACTTCGTGAATTTTTTTCAAAAGTGTTTATTATAATCATAATTATCATAAAAAATAATAATAATTTAATAATCATAAAAATGAAAGAACTTATACGAACAACACGCTGAAATGATGCAATATCAGTGATGCGTTATGAAAAATGTTGCAGGTTGACAATCAGTGGTCTCTTCTGATGATTCGCTTCTCTCTAATACATCGGTAATCGTCCGATATTGGGCTGACTTACGATTCTTCTTCTTCTTCTGCTTCTTCTCTGAACATCGCACTACTATTATGCCATTCCATCCATAACAAAGACTATTATCCACTGCTTTTATATCTTTTCTGAAAAATCAAATAAATTCAATCAAAAGTTTTTAAAACGCGCCTTTGTTTCTGCACTGAAAAGAAGAAATTTTAATTCCTATTTTTTCCAATTATTAGTCTTATTTTTCCAACTATCAGTCTATCTGTCCCACTATTAGTCTATTTCCTGATTTTTAGTCTTTAATTTATAACTAATCATCATAAATTTTATGATATCTTAAGCCGGCCATTCATTTGAAGTATAGCCATGCCATTTGTCCTAAGCCCAGTTTTTTTACCACTCATTTTAATCAAAAAATACAGGCACGCCATTCACTTGTATTTAAAAGGACGCTAACTCTGAACGCAGGTATGGGAGAGCGATCTTCTTTTCCCTCTACAGCTGCTTGTCAATCGCTCTTCGGTTTTCCCCAGTCAGCAGATTTTAATTTATGCTACCCTCGAAGCGAGGCTTCAATCTACGCAAGGCAATGTTCTTTTCGATAGCCTCTTTCAGCGTCCCCCCGATTTCTCGTTCTCATTTCAGTCCAGACGGAATTCCAACCATGTCAAGCCGTTTGGCTCATTTCCATAGATTTTTATCTCTTTTCCCTTCTCGCGTTCCAGAATATACAGTTTGTCTGTGAAGTGAAGGGCTGGCTTTAAAATCACTTTTTCCTGAAACTCAAAACCAGTTGGCAGCCCTAAAATTTTATTCAGTTAATCGAATAAATGATAAAAATTAAATTCTGAAGAAAGCAAAATAGTGTATTGTTATCGAGAATAGACAACTGTCCAAAATTTCAAAACTGTAGCAACTCAGGAAGTGAGTGAAAAATCGATTACAAAATTCTATCTTTACAAAGATGAAATAAGTCAATTAAATAAAAGTTTGAAATAAAAAGAGACTGTTACTCAGCATCCTTACAAAAAAGTGTTTTTTTTTAAACTTAACAATGTAAAGTATAGCAAACATCATGTTGTATTATATTATGATGAAAATTATTTCAAATATTAAAAAAAAAAAATCGACATTTTAATGAATTTTTACGTTTTAGAATTGTCTGAATCCGAAAATTTTTTTTTTTTTGAAATACTGTTTGCGTATATGTGAGCACAAACGCCAATTACATTAAGAGCCAGTTAATTTAAATTTAGGATTCAAAATTATGAAAAATGTTACTAAACCAAAACACGATAAACTGAGATGCGAAAAATACATTCAAAAAGGAATATATTAGTATGATCTTGTTCCATAATTATTTAATGCCTTCAAAGAACTGAATACAATATTATGGCCTTGTTCGAAAATTACTTAATGTCTTCGAGAAAGTTTTTCTCCTTTTCAGTGAATATACGAAAAATAAACTTTTTCACACTAAAGTTTCTAACAATGGAAAAACGTGTGATTAAAATCTTGACGAAAAAAATAAAATAATTTTATTTTATGGCAACTATTGAAGTAGTGCTACAATTTAAATTTTTTTAAAAAATTTAATAATTTTGTTGAAAATCAGGAGAAAATTCTGCAATTATTAAATTGGTGTCGTTAGGAAGGTGGTTAAGATGGTGTAAAAACTGTTTTTCAGCCATTATTCTTTCAGAAGTAACTGACCAATGACTTCCAAATTTTGTCTAAATAATTTCTAATTAAAAATGTAATTAAACTTTAA
>BGPR01036923.1:0-15330 GCA_013235015.1 Araneus ventricosus
AGAAGAACTATTTCTTAATAGCCTCTTGATAAAAGTAGTCTTCAAAAAAATAAATAAAAATAAGACAAGACTTTTGTTTCATGCAATTGTAGTAAAGTGTATTAGCCTCTTTATAAATTATAATAATGTAATCATATAACTGAATTATGTTTTATTTCTTTTATTTTTATACTTTTGCAAAAGTATTGCTACTGTAATCTTAAAGTGAGTAGGGTTGAGAAGAAGAAGTTACAATGACAGATTCATTTAGCAGAGCTACTGTTATTTGAAACCTTTGAAACATTTCAATTGTTAACATGGTTTTTCTTTCATTTTTATTTGTAGTGGTTTTGTTATAACATCAGATTTGGAGGACCCTATCTTGATTAGATTTTTCTTCACTAAAGGGATGGGTTTGCATCCTCTGTAAAGTTTATTTCAGTGAGGCTAAAGTTTTTTGGAAAGTCTTCATTATATCTCTTTGTTTAATTACTGGCATAGTTGTCGGTACTACATTATTCAGAATGCCTAGGTAAATCATTGATTTTATTTTTATTTTGAGAAGATTTTTTATAAGTCTTATTCTGTTTTTCGTTGCATTTGGTAACACAGCTTTTAGCTGCCTCTCTTTTGACAGAGTTTTTCTTTTTTTTTTTAATGGTTCATTTATTTATTTTTATCTCTTCATCTCTAGTACCACACAAGATGACCTTAAATTTCTTTCAATCCACTTTTTTTTCAAAATGTTCATGTATTTTTTTTTTTTTTTAAAAATATGTCATTAAGTTTTAATTTTCTGCAAAAGGTGGTACTTAATACTTGAATGAAGTAACTGAATGTTGGAATGTTCATCCTTGTAGACTGAGAATGCTGATTCATCATGATGAACTGTTAGTTTCCTAGCCAGTGAGCAATGCGACTATTGAGCATGAGTTCCAGAATTTTCTCGAAAACATAAGATAGAAAGCCTCTTTTCTTTGTGTAAAAGCAGAATTTTCTGGTCTATTCTCCTGTATAGCTTGAAGATGTTGACTGTCAGCAGGACTTGAATCAGCTAGTTTCAGTCAGTGGAGTTGGGTTTATCTACTATATATTTTCCTAGAATTTTCTTTCAAAACGAAGATAGGAAAGCTTTTCTTTGTGTAAAAGCAGAATTGAAGAAAAGCAATTTTGCAGGGGAAAAATCGGAAATCAGGGGAAAAATGGAATTTTGAGAAAAAAAAATATTAAAAAAAAAAAAAAAAAAAAAAAAGAATTTCTCCAATATAACAAAAAAGCAGAAATTAAAAGCTTGGGGTAACAATCTCATCCTGTAAATATCCATGGACAAAAGTATTCTAAGATTTCTCAGAGACATAACCAAATACAAAAAAAGTTATTCATTCCACATTAAAACTAATTTTCTAACCTGAAAGCTGCAACATCAAAATAGGTACAGAAGTCAAATTTTTTATTAACTCTAATTTATAATTTAAATTTAGAATTTAAGACACGAATGAACATTTTTTGTCCATACAAATACTAAAGGTATAAAAGAATATTTTGTGACTTGAAGTTCAGAGAGTACATGATAACTTTGCTAATTTAAAATGTTAAAAGGATAACAGATAAGGATGCGCTACTAGTAAATGCATCATTAATATGAAAATCACACTTAAGAAAACATCATTGATACTACAGTTATTCAATGTGCTTTTTAAAAGGGAGCAAGATAAATAAAAAAAAAATTATAATTAGAAGAAGCATAACTTATAACGAACATGATCCAGTACTAAAAAGTTGAATTGCCTGAATATATAAACAAAGATGTATCAAACTGACATTGTATTAAAGATTTCTGATGAATTTCACAAAAATATAATTGTAAATTTAATTATATTCAGGCAATTTACTTTCACAATTCATTTAAGAAATATCAAAGTTACATATAATAAATGATTATTCTTACCAGGTCCCCAGAAGTGCTGAAAAAGAAATATTAATAACAAATTAGTAAATTGGAAATTAGCAAAATCAGAACATTTTCAAAATATTTTTTTTAAAAAACTAATGACGCATTTTGGGTTACACAGGATGCTATTTTTACTCCTTTTTTTCTTTTTACCCTGCATGTTTTTTCTCTCATGTTCCAATTTTCTTGTGCTTATTACTGTAATCAGTCATTCTTAAAAACATAATTTTATAATTATTATTTATTTACTTGTTCAGACTGAAGCAAATGATACATCCTACAGAAACAGGTCCATGCTTCTACCTTTTCCATTAATTTCTTTATTTTTATTCTGCTTTACATGCTTCTTGTTATAATTTAAATTCAAGTTCCCTTAGAATTTCTGCTTATGTTGTATATAATCAAGTAAAAATTCCAAATCCATTACATTTACATTACAATTATACACAAAAAAAAATAACTGCAAAAGGCAATGCAAATTAACCTGGAGTTTACGGTGCCCTCTTACTTCGTTCCTCTTAGGATCGCCAACTCTTTGCCGCCAAGAACGGAGATGAGAGAACAATTGTTTTGGTTGCACAATGCTGTTTTCAATGCGCGAGGTTTGTGCATGTGCGGAAATTGATCTTTTCATCGGTGTTTTGCTCGTGGCGCGATATTAAAATTCGTTTTGATTGGTTTGTTCCGTTTATGTGATTGGTTGATCCAATCGCATTTGATTAAAAAATCGTTTGGAATTCTTTGGTTTCATTTTTTTGAAAAATCGTTTGGAATTCTTCCGTTTGATTTTTGTCTGATTTTATCACTTCGTTACGTGCGGTTCGCTACAGCTATTGTTGATTATGGCTCCAAAGTGTCAGAAAAAGAATAGCGAGAACAAATTTTCCAATTAAAATAGGTATGTGAAGTTTTATCTACACTTTTCTCGTTTTTTAACATTTTCATTCGCTTTAGGTTCAGATCTGTGTATGTTATTCTATGTTTTCTCTTCTCAATGAATAAGCAAGCTCCCGCTTTGCAGAAAGCGAAGCCGCTGATGTTTTTTAAGTTTAAAAACTTTGCTCGGAACACACATGCAAAGCCGCAGGCATCGCATGTGGGAATTCTCTTTTTCGGAATAAAAAAAAATAGATGCATAACATTTCATGAAGAAGCGAAGCTACTAGTGGCCCGCTATGCTGAAAGCGAAGCCGCTGATGTTTTTTTAAGTTAAAAAAAATTGCCCGGAACACGCTTGAAATGCCGAAGGTATTGCGTGCTCAATCTCTCCTTTTCAAATGAAGCATGCGCAGTAGAGCAATGAAAAGTGCACTGCGCATCCAAAACAGTATTTGGCGACGGCACATGAAATTGCGCCAAGAAGAATTGGCGAGAAACAGGCAGGCCGGCACCGTAAACTCCAGGTTTACCGCAATGCATTGGAATTCCAGTCTAAAATCCAAATAATCAGATATAGCTGCACAAGTATATCTTTTTAAAAACTAATAATTAGATACATACTTGAGCTTTGATCAAAATCATGCCCAGCAGATACAAGCCGAAATTATATACATAAAGTTTCCAGCTTAAATTTTTCATGAAAATTTAACAAGTTATAACTTTTAGAATTTCAATTGAGAAGTATGTATTTAAAAGAAAAGTACAGTATAAAATTATGAGTAATAAATAATACTTACAGTGCTAAGCAGAAAAGATAACTGTCACTTGAAACAGCATTTCATATACATGAGGGAAATACAACATGGGGTTACTTTCAAATATACATTTTTAAAAATATAATTTACTTCACATTTTTTAATAAGTTAGCATGTAAACATGACGGAAAATTATTTAAAGAGTCTCAATTTAAAAAATATACTATATAAAGCAGGACAGGAATCTACTATATTCTTTTATTACAAATTTAGAAATTAAATGACTGGTTACTATATCACTACACCATGACTGGTGAGAAACGTCAATGATTCTTAAATCTAATTATAATTCAAATGGCAGAATGAGAGGAAGGGATGCTGGGTTCCTTAAATACATAAAGAAAACTGAAAGAAAAATAATTCCAAATGACACTGACTTGATACAGCAGATATGAATGATTCTCCTTATGATATGACCTTGCACTCATTTTCCTCAATTAGAATTATTTCTCAGATGAAGAATATTTCATGTCATGTGTTTATAAGTCAATGGCTACCAAGTTTAAATAGTTATCAGCAATCAAATGGTGAAACTGGCATTTAAAATATCATTCTCTAATTCTGAATAGTATTATACTTATCTGAAATAGTATAAAACTTATAAACAAGGGGTGGGATTTATATTAACAAAATAAGAATAATTATCTTAACTGGAAGTGTTTCAAAATCATATTTGCAGAAATAATGAACTACTGCTGCTAACAAACAGAAAATCCCATTAAAGAAGCAACATTAAGAAAAAAAATAATAAAATTTCATTGTTTGAACAGCAGTCTAATGTTTTTAAAAGACTAGATTTTCCAACAAAATTCTACTACAAAAAAAACCACTTCTATATTAATTGATTTACACATTACTTTGTAAACTATGCTATTAAAACAACAGATCATTTTTTTCTTTACATTAAAAAGTTGCAAGTGTAATTCCTAATTTATTTCCTTTCAACATTTAATCGTAATCAAGTAATCAATGTCGCATTTTCTAATAGCATTTGTTTAATAATAAAATTTAAAATGATAAGTGATATCGAACTATATCAAAATAAAAAAAAAATGTTAAGAATATCACAAAAAATTAATCGGAAAAACAAATGCTGAAATTATAATTCACACAAAATATGAAAATACATGTTTACTTTTTGAAACATATGAAAATTTATCTTCGCATATATTTAGACAGCCGAATAAAAATTTATAACTTGTAACGATAAAAAAAAAAAAAAAATCGCGATTTGCCCTTCAGTAAAATCATAGGAATAACTAAAAAATTTTAGTTCTGCATCGGACACTTCAATGTTAACTTCAGATTTTAAAAAAAAAAAAATCATTATGTTATGCACATTTCAGAACCGCAAACTTATATTTCACAATACCTGCATAAATAAGTCCTAAATTCTTTGCTTTTCAACTGTTTGAACATTGAATTTACAAATTTCGAAGCCATGCTTGTTTTTAATTGTTATTATTTTCTTTTTTTTTTCAAATTTTCAAATCACAAACACGCTATTTTGAACCTTGAAATCTCAAGAGTTTGTGAGATGCAGCGCAGCCTCGTGTTCAAAAAGAGGAAATAAAGCAAGAGTTGTAAAATGATAACTGATTAGTTGTTTACTACAGAGCGAATCCGAGGACCTGGTTCCGATAAATGAAGAAAAGGAATAATATTCGGGTGTCTGTCAGAGAATTCAAATTTTTGAATATTCGATTCAATATGCTGGAACTTTGGTATTCTACAGTATTATAGATTATCATGAAAGATGACTGAGAAATAAAAACGAAAAAAAAAAAAAAACTTAGGCGAAAGTGTTCAGACAGTTGCTAATAACTGCAATTTAAGATTTCGAAGGCCACAATTTACTATTTCAAAGGTTACAATTTATAATTTCAAAGGTTACAATTTAATATTTCTCATTCAATTATTGTCATTTTCGAGATCGAAACGAAATTGTTAATCAGATCCGGCTCTATTAGAAGCCAGCTACTTACGGGTCTATTCTGGTACCCCCGGTTGGGTTGGGAGACGTCACTTTTTCCTCCCGTTAACGACAAGTGCGATTCTCGTACCCATTTTTCCAACCGGTTGGGATCTCGCTCGGTCAGAAAAGACCTGGATTTCTCGCTAGCTCTGTACCTGGCGTTTACGCTATTCTGTTAGCGAAAAGTGCTGTTTCGATATCAGAACTTATAATTTCTTGCTTAAAATGGAGGCTGCTAGGACGTTAATTGTGTTTTGAAAAGGGTTTATCGGATAGTCGTAATACATTCTGGACCAATCTGAAGAAGAATTAACAAATGTATCATCACCCAGATAGCACGTAAGTTTGCAGCAAGTTTGATTTTGACTTGTCGCGGCAAAATTTGACGCGCCAAACTTGAATGAACTTGTAGCAAGTCTGATGTGACAAATAGCTGTTCCCCTTTTGCAATCAAACTTCATGTAATTTTGGCAAAACAAGCTTCCTGCAAAGATAGCACAATAAAGAGATAATTATCTTGTGTCTGCTCTTTAAAAACATCCGATTTTAATAGCACTTCCTAGACCGTAATTTTTTTTATTAATTCAATAACAATGATAATTTGTGAAAAAAGATAACTTTTATAAAAAATTTTAAACATTTTCATCTTTTACTAAATATATCATCACTTTAAGGAAAAACTATATCGCCTTTTTTCTTAATGTTGAAATTTTAACGTTTATAAACAAAAAATTAAATATAAAAAAACAGTCAGTGTTTGTTGAACAATAACAACTAGACATTTTGGTCCCATTTTAAAGTAATTACTTTTGAACCTAATTTCATAATTTATTTCTTTTACTAGCAAAACGTAGTTATTAGCGAAAATTGCTCTCTTGACTCAAATCATTCCTCAACTCAAAAAAAATTAATGAACCAGAAAATAGCGTTAAAAAATAAATCGTATACGAATCGAATCGAACGATGTATTAGAAGGAAATCTATCTTCTCCTCGCAAAGTTCGACTGGCTGATGGCTATGTTCTGCTCAGAACCGGAGAATGCGTTTCAAAATTTTAATTACAATAAGTTTGCACGGCAAGTTTGCTGCAAGTTCGTTTCATGGTGACTGAGTTTTCGTTAACTTGTTGCAAGCTTAATGTAAGTTTGCACTTTGTCAGATAAATTTGTGGTAAACTTGTATTCTTGTCATGACAAATTTGTGGCAAGTTTGCTGCAAACTAAAATTGCTATCTGGGCAATTACTTTAGATTTTTTTAAAAAAGTAGTTAAATATTTTAATGAATTTAAATAATTTAATCTAATAATTTAAAAACGACAATCTAAAGTAATTAAATTTTAAAAGTATTAAACCTTTACTACCCATCAAGATAGTCAATAATGTGATAATGATAATCTTGCCAAGATCACTTTACATTTAAAGATTTAATTACTTCTATTATTTTCTTGTTAAATTAAATTAGGGTAACATTTTTTTAACATTGAGTGTGGAATGACTTTCCTGTTCCGTATATATATCATTACAATTTTTTTTTTAATTTGGGTTTTAATTCAAAGAAATTTGTAAAATATTTACAAAGTTCGTTTATTGCAAAATCTCACAATAAAAGAATTTTTCTTTGTTCTTTTGATAAAGATGTAATTTTTGATGTTGTGAAAAACTTGCTGAATTTAATAACTTTTTTCATGTTTTATTTTCTTAAGTAATTGGAAAAATAAAACAAATGGTTTGTATTATTAATTTATAAGATTTATTCATGTTAAACACTGGCATGGAAAAAGTTTATTACTTTCGTCTTTCTAGAAACTGGTAAATTACATCAATATATTGAAAAAAAAAGACTAAAAATTTATACTTATAAATGTATAATAATACTATAAATGTATTTTGTAAAAAAAGATAAATGGTTTACTCCCCTAACAATAGACTTATGAAGCAAGAAAGATGTACTATATCACCTTATAAGAGCAGAAGCAATCTTCCCACCTCTTACCCTGGTGTCTTTTGAAAAGATGCGATCAACTCTTCCCAATTCTAAAATTTGTGGATATTTTCAAAACAATTCTAACATATTCTCGAACAAGCAAATGTACGCTTTCCTCCATAGTTCCTTTGGCGATTCAAACCGAACTGAATCTGAAACCATAAACAAAATATCGCAAACGATCAGCTTGATTTCCACAGCACAGCAGAAATATTATAAGTCACTCAGCGTAAAGAGATGTTCCGAAACGACTCGAGGTATGAGAATCAGACCCTCCTTTCGGCTGAGAAAAAGCCATTAACGTCCCGCGGTCGAAAGGTGAAACGCTCCCAAACCTCCCAAACTGGATTATGAGAATAGCCAATGAATAACCGAAATGTGCGAAACGAGCCACATGCGAATGGGACGTTTTAAAGGAGTGAACTGTTTTGTTTTCTCGTATACGAAGTATACAAAGAGAAAGTATTGTAATCGTCAAAAATTGAATTCGATTTTGAATGAGCTTGAAGGTTGGGAGACGCTACTTTTCCCGTTGTTAACGTGCGGAGGAAAAAATGACGTCTCCCAACCCAACCGGGGGTACCAGAATAGACCCGTTTGACGAGTCTTCACGTTTTAGACGTCCCCAAGTCCGAAAAACACAATTTTAGAATTATGTCTGTCTGTGAACACGACAACTCGAAAACTATTGGAGTTACGGGGATGAAATTTGGTATGTGATCTTGACACATAATTTGTAAGTTTCTATCAAATTTTGGACAAAATCCGTCAACGGGAAATCTGTCTGACCGCGGTCATGCGAACACTATAACTCAAAAACCTGAATAGCTAGATGGATAAAATTTGGTACACAGTTTTATCATCATGAATGTAGATCCGTATAAAATTTTGGGCCAAATCCGTCAACACTGTCTGTCGGCCTGTATAATCGCATACTTGTTAAGCATTCTTTTCAAAACTCATCTCCATGCGCATGCGTACTGGTAGCAAGCGTAAGGATTACGTCACTTTGTCCTTGAGACGGAGTTTGTGATAGATTCGTTTTATCTCCTGTTTTGTTTTCGCTCGCTCGTGCCCTCGCATTAGCGGAGCTTGCTAGAGTGAAAAGCTTAAATATTGCTAAGTTTTAATACATAGGCATCTCTTTGAATATGATTCTTCACCTAGATATTTTACAATCACTACAATCTACAATGAAAAACCTTCTGATATTCGTTGCATTCTGGGTTACAGTAGGTTCGATTTTTTTATCCACTCAGGGGGAGGGGAGATGACAAATTTTTGAGCAGTATACGAGAAAGTTTAGGGGAGGCCACTCCCACTGGTTTAAAAATGCGGGTTGTTATGTTGGCATTGATTATCTGTTTCCTGACTGTTGGCAATTTTCAAAAGAATGAGAAGCGAATTTGTACCTTTTTACTTTCTCGTGTACGAAGTATACAAAGAAAAAGTATTGTAATCGTCAAAAAATTCGAACTCGAGATTTTGACGAATCTCACGTTTTAGACCTCCCTGAGTCCGAAAAACACAATTTTGGAATTCTGTCTGTGTGTCTGTGAACACGATAACTCGAAAACTATTAAAGCTACGGGGATGAAATTTGGTATGTGGTCTTTACACATAATTTGTAGGTTTCTTTCAAATTTTGGACAAAATCCGTCCACTGAAAATCTGTCTGTATGTCAGTGTTAATGTGAACGCGATAACTCACAAACTTGAATAGCTAGGCGGATAAAATTTCGTGCACATTTTCATCATCAGGAATGTAGGTTTGTATCAAATTTTGGACCAAATCCATTGCAGGGTTGACTGTCTGTCGGTCTGTCGCATACTTTTGAATGGAATAACTTCTTAAAAAAATTACTAGATAAATGAAATTCTGTATATGGCCTTCTAACCTTAATTCTAGATTTGTGTTAAATTTTTGTGTCAATCGTTTAAAAAAAAGGCGTTCGAATTGCATATTCGGTTGCAATTGCTATTGTGTATTGGAGACAGTAAACTGCAGCTAAGCGGTTGTTTACAGTATGACCTTTTGCCTTGGCGCAATCTACGAAGGAAATAGTAGCGAGCGGAAAACTCGATTTTCGGAAATTAAGGCAACCTCCCTAAATTGAAACTTTGTTCTGACATTCTCCAGATGGATGATATTCCGTCCATCCAAACCATAGCGCCTTGGTTAAAGAATAGAAGAGAGGATATTATCATCGCTCGCATAATCTCACGTATGATTATAACACCAGCATTGCTCCATAAATTTGGGCTAAATGACAATCCTCTTTGCTCAATATGCAATTTTGACAACTCCATCGAACATATTCTACTCTACTGCCAGAAGTATTCTCTCATCTGGCAATCACTATGTCGCCATCTCAACATCAATCTTGCTGTTCTCTCTACGTTTAAATCTTTCATCTCAATTATCTGCTCTTCTCAGCGTGCTATTTGTGCTCTCTTTTCCCTGCTGAAGTTTTTCGACATTTTCTGTTTTTTTCTCCTTGAACTGTTTTTGACTCTTTTGGATACTAGGAGACGAAAGCCCTGGCAGCTATAAGTCTCAAAACCTACAAAATTTCAAGTCAAGTCCAGATGGATGATATGGAACCAGAGGTGTGTTATCTATAATAAAATTTCTTACTCAAGAACGTTAAATAAAATCTTATTAGTTGTGGTACCCTCAGCTCGCATAAAAATTGCGAAAATACGTAATTTTTATGCGCGCAATGCGGACCAAATACCAAATAAAAATAAATTTTTTTTGCAAAATATCAAGTTTTGGGGAATACATAAATTTTATGTTTCATTGTAAATAACCATTCATAATTCGTTCTCAAAATACCCAGACCTTGGGTAAAAACCCGGATTATATACCCCAAAAATATTTACCTACCCGCTGGGTATTTACCACCCCATCCCAGATAGCAATTTTAGTTTGCAGCAAACTTGCACTGCAAATCTGCAAGCTTGCAGCAAGGTTGACACGACAAGAGTGCAAGCTTGAAACAAGTTTGCAGAAGCGACGAAGGCACCACGCGACGAACTTGCCACGTCACGTCAAACATAGCAAAAACAGAGTACGAAGAAACCTCGGATTAGAACTAGCGACCTAGCATGACGCTCTAAACCGCTCAACCAGCTACACTGCGAGAGGAGAAGATAGATTGTGCCAATAGATCGCGCATACGATTTATTTTAAACTCTTTTCTTGATTTCATTAATTTTTTAAAATTTTGTGTTGAGAACATAATTTGAAATCTAAGAGAGAGCGATTTTCGCTAATAACTACGTTTTACTAGCAGAATAAATTATGAAATTAGGTTTTAAAAGTAATTGCTTTTAAAATGGGACAAAATGTAAGTTATTATTTTTCAACAAACATTGACTGTTTTTTAGGTTTAATTTTGTTTATAAACGTTCAAATTTCAACATTAAGAAAAAGGCGATAAAGTTTTCTTTAAAGTGCGAGTGTTATATTTAATAAAAAGATGGAAAATGTTTCAAAATTTTTTTTTATAAAAAAGTTAGTTTTTTTACAAACTATCATTGATTTATTGAATTAATGAAAAGAAGGACGATCTAGGAGATGCTATTAAAAATCGAATGTTTTTTTAAAACAGAGACAAAGATAATTATCTCTTTTGTTCTATCGTCTTTGTATCAAGCTTGTTTTGCAAACTCACAGCAAGCTTGCATTGCAAGGAAGAGCGGCGCTAGTTGTCACGGCGAACTTGTGGCAAACTCGTTTTGCGAGCAAGGGTGGCGATTCTGCATTGTTAGTTTGCCACAAGTTCGCTTCAAGCTTGACGCGTCAAATTTGCCATGACAAGGTAATATCAAGTAAAAATCAAAATTGCTGCAAACGTACGTGCGATCAGGGATATTACTGGTCGAATGCGAGAAAGTTTCGGGGAGGCGCACTCCCGCTGGTTACTTTCTCGTATACAAAGTATACAAAGAAAAAGTATTGTAATTGTCAAAAAATTCGAACTCGAGATTTTGACGAATCTCCACGTGTTAGACCTCCCTGAGTTCGATAAACACAATTTTGGAATTATGTCTGCCTGTCTGTGAACACGATAACTTGAAAACTATTAGAGCTACGGGGATGAAATTTAGTATGTGATCTTGACACATCATTTGTAGGTTTCTATCGAATTTTGGACAAAATCCGACAATGGTTTGACTGTCTGTCGGTCTGTATAATCGCATACTTGTAAAAATTATATCTCATAAGCACCTTGGCTTAGATAAATAAAACTTGGTATCACGGATGCTAACATAAATTATAGATCTGGGCCCAATTTTCATCTCAATAGGTTAAAAAATAGGTGTTCAAATTGCATATTAATTTTTTTATTTTTGAAACGAATCCTTTATCTCTACGCGCATGCGTACTGGAAGCAATCTCTGTGCATGATATTCAGCGACTTCATGACGAAATTCTTATGTATAATGACTCCTGCTTGGCGCTTTTTTCTTCCCTTATGGCGAATTCTGATCCTGCTTGGATTATTTTATTCCCGTTTGTTTTGTCGTTTTCATGTGTGCTGGTTCGTGTTGTTGTGTTCTGGGAATAGAACAGATTCGAAATTTTTATCCGAGCGAGGGTGCGGGGAACTGACACGCTATACGAGAGTTTTTGAGAAATGAGTATACGAGAAAATTTAGGGGAGGCCACTCCCGCTGTTTTAAAAGCGGATTTACGATGTTGATAAGGTCCAAGTTACCTGAACTGTTAGAGATATTTAAATAAACAGATTTGGGGGAACTAAGACTTAGTTGGGGTTTTTTTTGCATCTCATGTACGTCGCAGAATACATTTAGATTCAAAAATGTATTTCCTCTTTAAAATTTCTATTTTAAGAAAAGATAGAAGAAAAATGGATAGGGAGTTCTAAATAGAAAATTTAGTCCTGCAATAAGATGAAGACATTAAAATTAACTATTAAAAAGGAGCAATTAAACTTACAATATTTATTAATTCACCTGTTTAATATATATGTATTATACCTGTTTAATCCTTTTTTGAAAGTACTAATCAATTTTAGGACAAAATGAATATGTAAGAGAACTGCGCAAACTAAGTGCAAGCATATCATTAAATAAAATTTAAATAAATAGTAATGAAAATAATTTAGCAGGTAAAAATTTATTATTACTTTAGGTTTAGAATTCACTACATAAAACAAAGCAAGAGATTATATTTACTTAGTTATATAAAAGAAAGTTGAAAATTATATATAACATAGCAGATTTTATAATCTTTCATTTCAAGAATAACTAAATTGATTTCGAAACATGGCATTTGAATTTATAATTATTGAAACATGTATTGTCATAGAAAAGTAATGGATTTAGAAGATACTAGCTGTTACCCGCGACTTCGTGCTCGAAGAATTTGAATTCTTAATTTTTTTAAATACACGAATGCAAATGTTTCGTTACGCATGTTGAAAGGGGAAATTAAATGTTTTGACGGTTGATAATACATAATTGGACGACTAACAGGAGTGTATGCTGTTATAGTTAGGTAATTTGTTTATCTATGCTAACAGACTTTTGTATACTACGTTTTTTGTTTTACGTTTTTTGCACAGATGTAAAGGTTTTGTGGTCTGGACACACATGAACACACCACATATAGTTGCCCATAGGAAAAATATGGTTTTTCCAAATGCACGCCTGCCCCTTTGAGTGTCCGGCCCTGAGGCTGGCAAATGCTAATTTTAAAGGGAATTGTTACCTTTTGAACTTGGATGGTAAATACTTCGGTATTATCGGAATGCGTGAAATTAAAACACTCTCACAACGTTAGGAACAAGGTGTGCAATTTATAACCATGCGCAGCCTCGGTACATCGAGGTTACGTATCAATAGTACTGGCACACCGACTTTTAATCTCAGCTTGTCGGAAAGTACCCCTGAAAATTCTAAGGAGTTGAAGAACTCTACAGGATATGATGTTACTTGTTATTGGCCATTAGCGTATCTACAGGTAGATATTCTGTAATACCTCCCTCCATTTGTGACATATTTTTTTTTATTTATCTGCCCTGAACTTTCATTAATCAGTGCCAAAATTATCAATTCAACAACCATTCTCTATTACTGTAAATTACATCATTGTACTCAATGGTATCATCAGGCCCTTACAATCTGTGGAATATGTCATCCATCATGCTATATGTCATCCGTTTCTACCATTCAAAAGAATACATAAAACAAAATATATCTTCGCATATTTTCTTTTAGTTATAATTAACATTAGTTTCTAAATTGTAATCTAAAAACTCTTGCAGCTATGTCATATTGTCACAAAAATCTTTCTGTGGGTGTATGGTGTAAACAGTCCAACACGCAGGATAATAGAGAATGAAGGTTTATTCACAAATGTGCAGGAAAACACGTAGAACAGGTAAGAAGAAACAATAGATCTTGCACAGATTAGCAACGTAAACAGACAACAATTCACAGGTAATAACAATTCAGCACTTTGAGATTTAGCAACACAAACAGTCAGCAAATCACTAATAACGACAATAAAAGCGCTTTCAATAGCGCTCAGCTCACCGGCTTCCTAGCTCGCACTGCAGACGAAACTCCAAAGTCGTTCCAGTGGGTCAACATGCATCCCTTTCTGATCTAAGTGCGGCCCTTACATATTCTCCCAGACAGGCCGTGGCGTCACATGGAGTTTTCTCGTACATTCGAGCGTATTTTCTTTCCTAATTGAGATATCGAGAAAAGGGTCGCATTTTCTGGAGTCGCCAAAATGGTCGCCAAGGTCAGGGGTCCCGGAATGGCCGCTTCCCGTCACTCCATACTTACCCCTGTAAAACTCCCTCCCCAACTATAAGGCTACTTGTACACACACCAATTCGTGTCGACCGGTTTGAAACCGGTCTGCAACATTCCATTAGTAGTGTATAGAGAACAGTTGGAGCTTCACACGTACCGGCGCCTACAAAAAACCGATCGGCTGTCGAAAATAGCCACTGCGCTTCGCCGACATCGGCAGCTGTGGGGAGTCCCAGTGACACATGGAAACCTACTGGCGCTTGCACACACGCCGATTTCTTTCATCCGGTTTCTTGCAGACGTTTCCAGTAGCATATGTAATTCTTCTGACACTTGCACACACACCGGTTTCAGTCAATCGACTTCGTCCTCGTGGCGAAATAATAAAATTAGTAACATTTTGAAAAAAATATTGAACAATATTTTTAGGGATATTTTTTTTTCTTTATTGATATTTTCAGTATAAGAATGAGAAAATTACTTATACACAAAGAAATTTTTAATGGATAGTTAAAAATAATGGTTTTCAGTGGCGGATTAAGCTTGTTAGAAGACCAAGCGCTTTAACATTTAGGGTCTCTGAAAATATATATATGCTTTTTTACATTTGAACAAGTCGGTTTTTCTAATTTTAAAATAATATTAATGATTCCGCATACATTCCATACTTTTATTTCTATTTTTTAATTACATTTTGTACTTGTTTTGTTATTTATTTTTAATTAGCTTAATAAATCTTTGTTGAATAATTGCAATGCCTTAAAGTTAATTATGGTTAATTTAACATAATTTTCTAATGAATTTTCATTTAACATAATTCGCTCTTAAATAAGAATAATTCTCAAAACAACTTTACTCTCCGATAGCCTTAGAAATAAATATAAATTTGCTATTTTCACCTTGGTTTCTCCCTTAGTTTTGATTTATTAACGCAATAAATGGAAATTCA
>BGPR01036924.1:0-15329 GCA_013235015.1 Araneus ventricosus
ATATCTTCAGAAGCTAATTTTCAGCTAATCGACATATAGAAATTGAGTAAACTTGTGTGTTCTAGATTAAAACACGAAATCTTAATATCTTCAGAAGCTAATTTTCAGCTAATCGACATATAGAAATTGAGTAAACTTGTGTGTTCTAGATGAAAACACGAAATCTTAATATCTTCAGAAGCTAATTTTCAGCTAATCGTCTAATTTGATTCTTTCGAATTGTACCATCTGGTAGTGTATTTGAGGAAAAATATTAATTTCAAGTTTCTATAATATTTATAATAATGAATTTTAAATGAAAAATTAAAAAGGAGAAAAAATTAAAATTTAAAAAATTATTATTTTTAGTACACTAATAACTCTGTTTTTTAAAAATTGTTTTTGCCAAAGATATTTTCGCTCATGTTGCGTTAATTCAAACACAGATAATTATTATTAATTCTGTTTCTTTGCTTAGAAAGACTGTACAAATTTAACTATCAAACTTTGCTTTTAAAACTATACAAAATTGCATTGAAAAAAATTTGAGAATATAAAGTGTGTTTTAAATTCATACTTTGTCTAACTGATAAATGACTAGTTAAGAATTGTCTTTGATCTCTCACTTTTTCGAGTCAATTTTTTCTAACCACCTTTTTCTAATTTCGTGGAAAGTATTCTTATTTCCAAATTCATCGTTTCTAAATATCCCGGGTAAACTAAAGCAAAATGTCCTTTATTTGAGCTACTATGTTTTAACAACCTCAGAGACCACATAAATAATTATAAAAGCTATAATCTTAGTATTCATGTTCACATTGGGAAAATAATTCCAACCAATGAAGAAATTTTTGCTTTGCTGACTCTTTTTATGCCATGGTGTTTACATTTTTGTAGTTTATTTAAATATAAATGTACAGTCTGAAGCATATGTTACAAAAAGTAAAGCTTGAAATATATTTCAGAGTTTCTATTGTTTTATTTATTCAATCGACAGCCTAAGTCACTTCGAGTTCGGTTGATTTTTATAAAAGGAGACACAATGCATAACTCGGCAACAGAAACAGATGGAGATTTTTGATTCCGAAGGAGTACAGAGATTTTCTTACATTTGGCGATGACCTATCACTAGGAGTGAACAGTAATATCTATAAGCAACAAGACGTTTCTTTCCGACTGTCTATTGACACTCAATGAGAGATGTAGAGCACACTTATCAGCACATTACTTAAATCAAGTTTAATTTCAAAAATCCAATAGTGTATTGTTAACAGGAAAAATTGTCCCTGTAGAGAGTTAAAACAATTTCGGATACTCTGTTAGTTTAAGGAATGAATATCTAAAAAAAAAGTAGAAGCAATTTATTTGGTGCTCGCAAAGTGCAGCATCATCCAGGAAAAAATTGCGAAGTACAAAGATATGAATACGAATTAAGAGAAGTTTTAATTGTGAAAGAGGCAAAAATACAATAATATTAACAAACAGCGAATGAAAAAGAACGAGGAGGAATAAGAATCTGGTGGATGATGTCATCAGAGACCTTCACCCATGCAGATTCAAAAATAGAATAGGTTTTCTGTCGAGGAAAAACGGCTTTAAGGTCTAAACTTGAATTTTTCTTCTAAGGCCTAAACCTATTCCGTTTTCATTCGTTGTTTGTTAATATTATTGTATTTTTACCTCTTTCACAATTAAAACTTTTCTTAATTTGCATTTATATCTCTGTTACGTTAAGTGTACTGCATAAAAACGGGGGGCTTGCTGTCACTTTTTATTGTCAAATCTGTGGACAGTGTTAGGGGAATTCAATTACTTTCGTTTGCCTTTAAGAGAAAAACAAAAAATATCAGTTATTTCTGCCGTATTGCTGCATTTGGTGTAAAGTTCTATTTATTGATGCTTGACGTGGTAAAATGAAATTTTGTTCTGTCAGCCTTATTACAATGAATATTTAGCCCCATAACAATGTAGTTATCTGTACCGTCTGTTTTGGGAATGTGTTGTCGTACTGATTCACCTAAGAGCCTATCGAACTCTTAAAATGTTAATATATTACAGGTAATTTTTGTATCGAATGATAATGTCTTTGAATGACTTAATCTCAAATATAATTAATCTTAATCTTAATTATAATTCTTCTTAATTATAAATGTAAAAATGCCATAATTCGATGCACGAACTGAGCTCGAGCATCACAGTTACGGGGTTAAAGTATTAATATATGCAGTTAACAGGGCGAATCACAATGAAAGTCCTGATATCAAAGCATTACTTTACCTCTTTCAAGCATGGTGGCTTATTTCCTAAATCACTTATATCAAATTCACCAAATGGTAGTTCAATTTTTAAACCACTTAATGAAGAAAGTATATTTTAAAGTATATATTTTTTTACAAAATATTTACCACCCCTCAAAAAAAATTTAACAAAAAAGTTTTTGTCCAAATTTTAAATATTATTATGTTGAAGATTTCTTTAGAGTGAAAAAATATTTCCATCGAATATAACATTTTAATTTGTGTGCAACAAGGGAATTATTTTTGCATAAATTCTTATGCCTGAAAGTTAAGATAGGTAGTTACTGTATCTTTTGGAAGAATACATGCTTCAAGAGATAATATACACGAGTTTTGAATGCAAGAATCATTGATGCTCATTGTGCAATTCTTCTGTTACACGGCATTACATCAAGTTTTTAATGCAGTTCGTGCCAACGTTTTGTAGTATGTCTGTCGATGCTGGTAATCGCAACATTGTTACGTATTTTCATGCTAAAGGACGAGAAATTAGCGTACTTCAGAAAACTGTGTGCTGTGTTCTAAGCAAAACATTTGGAGTTGAAATAGTATCGTTTGCATTTGTTTGAGCGATTGAGACAAGAAGACCTCTCACGCCCCGATTTCACTCCGTGTTATTTCTTTTTGTGGAGGAGTTTATAATATATCATATGTACATCCTCCATGTCCAGCAACCATTTACTATTACAGCTCCTATTGCATCGTCTACAGACTTGCTACAGAAAGTTTGAGCATTATAGACAGTAACAAAAGGAAAGGCAGTAGAACATGTGTGATGCTTCCATTTAGGACTTCAATATATTAGTTCTTGAAGTATGATTCTTTAAATTAAATATAACAATTACCTGTTGCGCAGTATATGTTTCAAATCAAGGCATCCATTCTGACTCACCCTGTTCTTAAAGGGTTCTGAATATTTTGCTCCTTTCCTATGCTTCTAGGAAATGGATGAATCAGGAGTACGCCTTTATATATGAAAAAAATAACAGAATTCGAATATGTCATAATAAATTTCTGAAAGATGTAATTTTATGACTATAAATTTGATTAATTTTCTTTTAGATTAAAAAAATATAAATTATCGCATGGGTTCATCAAAATGTCTAAAATTCATGTGAATTTAAATTATTGATTTTATCAGTCTTATTACGATTAAAGCTGTTTCGAGCGCATTTTTGAGATTATGCAAGATAGAAATTGATAAGCGTTGCTACCTTTCATAAAATATTTTAAAATAACTTACCGTTTTCTTTTTATACATGGTTGAAAATCCTATCTGGGATCAATTATTAAATAAAAAAACGATATTTTTTTTTAAAAAAGATAACTCATATAATGTAAAAATGCAAACAATAAATAACTCTTTTTATTAATTCATCAACAGCCAGTTTTCGATACCTAAAAGGGTATAATGGACATTAAATGTGTAAAAAATCAACCAAAAGTTTGATATTTTTAATCGTAATCTTTTATTAGCAAATAGATTACCAGCAATCGTCAGGAAAAGGAACTTCTTCTATGTCTTTATTAATTCACTCAACATAAGCATTTTTATTAATATTGTGGTTTGCAGTGAAGATATTTTATTAAATTATTATTATTAATAATTATTTAAGTATATTTTTAGCATTTTCACAAGATGAAGTTCTATACTGTTACCTACATTTTAAAATACGTCATGCACATCATATTTTTAGCTATAATTCTGAAACTTTTCTTCTGTGTTGTATAAGCATATATGCATAGAAAGCTGCATAAGTAAATCATTTATGAATATTAAATTTTCTATTGAGGATTTCATGCTCTACTGTTGAAGTGATTTTTGGAAATGTTTTAAGAAAAATCATGCAATTCTAACTTTGAAGCCAAAATTGTAACTTCAATAAAGTTAAGCATGCAACTTCAATAACGTTAAGCATGCAGAATTAAATTAATTGAAAATTAATGATTGAAAAATCTGGAGAGATTATGTTGTTATATTTTAATGAACAAGGGATAAACTCGTTTTGCATTATTTAAATACATTTTATTTATTTCTAGTACAAAAAAAAAATCAAAAAGTTGTCAATGAATTTTGCTGACTTTTTACAGCGTAAGAATGATTTAATAAAATTGTTATGAAAACTTTAGAACAGATCAAAATTGAAAAACTTTTTTTGACCTTCTAGTACCTTTTTATATACTACCTTACATTTATTACCTCTTTACTTTCTCGGATATGAAGCATAGCAAGCGAAAGTATTAAAATCGTCAAGAAAATCAACCTCGAGGTATCGATGTTTAGACCTCCCACGAATGATATCTGATTTTGGGAATGACTCGAAGACGGATTGCGCTATATGGATGAAATTTTGGATATCACCGGGATAGTAACAGAAGGGGAAGTTGGGGTAGATTGATACTCGGGACCATTGATACAGTTCTTAAATTTTCATGATTTGAATGGCTCAAGATGTTCACATCCCCTCATATATATGCCACTGTGACCCTTCTCACAGGATATATTTTTCGACCATGTTATGTCAAAATTTAATTTACAAATTTCGCTAATCATCTCGTCGTAGTAAATTTTACTCCAAGTACGTGTTGTGTGATTTCTTTCACGTTACGTTTCCTGCCAGGGAATCTACTCCAAAGGTAGGAAAAAGCATTGATTTTTCTGAACTATATTACGTTCTGATGTTTTTAGTGTTGATTTTGCGTGACAACTTGTTTTAGTAAAAAAGTCTCTTGGGGCAGATTGATGCAGTTGACTTCGGGGCACATTGCTACGCATCTTCTGTGTGTATCAATGCGCCTTAACAGCAACTACTATGCAAAATCATCTTCAGAAATGGAAAAAAAAAACTTTAAAAAGAACTAACTAAGAGAAACACACAATTAAATATTTATTTTAAACAATGAAAACGGTTTGAATTCCATTGTAAAAATGAAAAGTACTGTTGTAAATTAGATATTTATTTTTTTACGAATTTATTAAAATTGGGAAAAAATGCACGGAAACTTACTTAATATCATAGAAAATATAATGTTTTGCATTTTAAAATGGTGTGAAGATCATTTTTGTGCTATATTATTTTCGTAAGTCATCATGGAAGAACGCGAAAATTTCCCTAATTTTTAATTAATAAAACGTTCCCAAAACGGCTTCGAGGCTCACATTCCCTCCCTCCAAAGTATTTATACACACACACACACACATTCTCCTTTTTTATTTGTAGAGATACATTATTTTCTGAGGCATTATTGTTTCATTTTTCCAGTCTCATTTAAAATATTGAATTTTGATTAAAATAAAAGTTTGTTACTTTGTTAAACTTTTAAACCTCGATTTGGAATATAAAGTTTATAGATAAAACACCTTTTGTTTTGATCTCAGACCTATTAACCATCATTGTTTTCGATATTTCCGTGTGTATCAATGTACCCGTTGTATGGGGCAGATTGATACAAATCCAGTTTTAGGAAAAAAGTGTAATAAATATTTTATTATTTCATTTAAGACCAAAACTTGACTGAAATCCTATATTAGATTAACAAATTCATAAATATAGTGTATTTGTTCTATTTATTTCCGTTGGTAAAATCATTTTTTAGCTTCACAAAAAAGTGTACCAGTGTCCCCGTGTTTCCCCCATATCAATTTCGGACCACTCGAAGAGTTGATTGTCTTTCATCTATCGGGTGCTGTAATTCTAAAGCAGAACAGCCTAGATGAATGGATTTTAGTATGTCCTCTTTACAACAAAATTATAAATCTGCGCTAAATTTGTTATCAAATCGGTCAATTGGAAGAGGTGCAAAATACACTCTCGATTTTTTTCAGCATAAATGAATCTTAGCGCAATGCCGCCATAAGGCAGTGGTGGCTTAGTGATAAGGTCTCGGCTTAGGGGCAGGAGGGTTCCATGTTCGACACCCTATTCCACTGAAGATCTGCCGTGTATATAATACCTAGGGTGCCAAACGTCCTCCCGGTGGTGTGGTGCCGAAGTTTGGAGAGAGGGCGCCACCTCAGTCATGTGGCAACGGTTCGTTCCAAAATATACTTCGTGGTTCTGCGAAACGGTACGTTAATATAACCAAACTAACTAAACTAAACAATACTTCCATATTATATAAAAGAAATGTTGAGGAACACTCTAGTGAGTTATTACTATTAACACATAAAAGTAGGAGGCTTTATCCTGAAATAATGTTAAGATTTTAATGATGAAGGATTACTTGGACTGAATTAAGACTTTAACTGAAAATTTTATTAGGAATTTAATTCCATAAGCAGTCGAATTATTAATAGAACAAGAAAGCGAATTTTTTGTATTTGTAATTGCAAATGATATTTCGTTTCACTATTTTGATTTTGTTCCGTCTGTTATTTATTTACTTTGAGTTTATTAATATATAGGTATATGTTTTATCGTAGTATGGAGCTGTAACGAACAGACACGCGATTCTACTTTTAAAACATTTAATTTTAACTAGATTCACAGCTTATGTACAGTATATACACTATTTTAAAAGTGGTATAACATTCCATGATTAAAATATAGTATCTCAATTTAGTTTCACACAGTTCGCTACCATTTTAGCGGGCTCCGGTCAGAACACCACACTTCAGTCACCACTCGCCAGTCGGAGCCAAAGGGGTCTATTATGGTACCCCCGGTTGGGTTGGGTTCCGTTGTTAACGTGCGAAACCCAACCCAACTCCCAACCCAGCCGGGAGTACCAGAATAGACCTCAAAGTCTCACTGCTCTTCTTTTTCCCTTGGGGAGGAAGAATAGATTCGAGCAAAGGAATTTAGTTTTCCGTCTCGGCTCTAGTGGGATGCGCTAGCGGGTAACTTAGCAGGCAGAACGTTACAGAGATAACGGAAAATAATTGGATATTATCTTTTTCAACTCGGTGAGTTTTGATATATCAATTGCAAATTTTCCACCTTATGAGTTAATTAAATTTATCGACGAAATTTTACGTTTTAATTTATTAATTATATTTCCATTTTTAAGAAGCATCATAAAACATGTTTATTGTATTTCAGTTTTTTACATGTTATGAACATTAAACTTTGGTCACATATAAAAAATTGTTTATCGTTTCTAATAACATTTAATTTATTCTTTTTGCTATCCCAAAAAATCAAACATTCATTCATATTTAATGAAGTTTGCACCAGTTTTTGCTGTAAATCTACGCATAGAGCTCTGATGAAACTCATTCAGATATGTTTGCTTTTCGTTTCATGTTTTCACGCAAACTGAAATCTTCCATTTAATAACATAAATTGATTTTTCCACGCATTACATTTAGAAGCGAAAAGGATGTTTGATTTCCCAAGTCTCTTGGGATGGTAAATAGTAATATTGGTTTTCGAATTCCTCATATTACATCCAGGAGATAAAATTTAAAAAAAATCATTTCTTTGATGTTTTTATCAGAGCAATTAACTACTTTGATATTTAGCAGAGATTATTACGTTTAAAATGAAGCATTCATTTTGAAAAATTTAATTTAAGATGACGATTGCAAAATATTAATAAAAAGAATAAAATCGAACTAGCGAATTGGCTTCTTAAGGAGTTTTGTATACCAGAAAAAAATCATATCTCTTGATAATATAATATTAAATTTTTACCTGAAGGTATGAAACATAAGTATCTTTCACAAAATGAAAGATAAAGAAAGGAAATATTTAATTAATTAAATGAAACAGAATATAGTTTTATGGAAGATAAAAATTATGTGCTTTATTTTTTTATTTTTCGCCTATGATATTTCCATCTTAAATCACTTACAATTGTCTAAGAGATTTGTAATACGAAAGAAAACTGTTGATCCATTTACATAATAGAAAATATAGCTTTAATTTTTCCTTTGAGGCGAAGAAATATGAATCAATTAAAGTCTGAGCCGGAAGTGTTAAAAATATGTATAATAATTTTCAATTAATAAACTCAGCGTCGCTCTGGAAATGTTTTCATATCTTTTATTAATAAAAAAATTACTATTTAATTAACTGTCACGAAACCTTCACTAAAGTGTTCCTTATGCTTCAGCATTTGTGAAAAAAATTTGAAGTAGGGGAGACCAGGGCAAGATGGTGATGTTAACAATAACCCATTTTTAGTAAATTTTGTTTATACGGTAAATTTTCTTTCTTTGCATGTATTATTACACTCATGTCCATAAATTAAGGATAATTCAGAATCACACAGAAATTGAACTCTAAAATAAAAATTTCACCTGTAGAATTATCACACACATCTTGAAGAAGAATATGCAAATTACAGTAAACCACCAGTTGGCGCGGATAGTACGTCACAATGACGAGAGTGTAAGAAAGGGGTATATAAGGAATGGTGGCAAAGAAGTAAAATTGTTCATAAGCGCTTTAAAAGCCTTTCAGTGCAATAACCGCATAGTTATGGCACAAAGGAAGCATTTGGATGATTTTTTACGTGGTAGAATTATCGGACGACTGGAATGTGGACGTACCCAGCTGGAAGTATCCGAGAAACTTGGAATCGCCCAGAGTGTCATCTCCAGGCTTTGGAAACGATTCCAAGATGATGGTAATGTGAGTAGATGTTACAGCACAGGTCGCCCCCGAGTTACAACGCCGAATGAGGACCGGTATTTGGCAGTTACTGCCAAAAGAAACAGACGGAGCACAGCATCAGACCTGTCTCGTCAGCTCTCTTCAGCTACCGGTACGACAGTTTCAAGGCAGACCGTGTACAGACGCTTAGGGCACATTGGTCTATATACTCGTAGGCCTGTCAGATGTGTTTCACTTACCGCAACTCACTGTCGCCTGCGATTAGCCTGGCGTAGAGAGCATGCATTGTGGACACCGCAACAGTGGTCTTGTGTGATATTTTCCGACGAGTCCAGGTTTAGTTTGCAATCTGATTCTCGCCGGACTTTCTTATGGAGAGCGCCAGGTACCCGTTACCACCAAGAGAACACCATTGAACGACACCGTTACGGTGGTGCAGGATGGCTCGTTTGGGGAGGAATTATTCTTGGTTCCAGAACTGACCTGCATTTTCAGAGTGTAACGATGACAGGCCACATCTAACGGGATGTCATTCTGGAACAACATGTACGTTTGTTTCGGGGTGCCATGGGTGCTGAATTTCTGTTTATGGATGACAACGCCTGTCCTCACCGTGCAAACATTGTAGACGAATGCCTTCAATCGGAGGATATCACCCGTATGGATTGGCCAGCATACTCACCGGACTTGAATCCAATAGAGCATGTGTGGGATATGCTTGGCCGACGAATTGCAGTCCGTCAACCCCCTCCCACCTGTCTACCGGAACTTCGGAGGGCATTGCTTGATGAGTGGTGTAATATTCCCCAAGATCAGATTGATAATTTGATACTCAGCATGCCTAGGCGCTGTAAGGCCTGTATTGCATCGTCCGGGAGACATAGTCCGTATTAACCATCATACTAACCATTTTATACTGTTTTTTGTAAATAGGTTCTTTTTTGAAATTTGCTCCAGGGAGTAAAAATCGCAATTTTTATTAATTATGTCAAACATATAGCATCTGTTTTGCTCTTTACCTTTTGTTTAATAAATAGACTTTACAAATAAATCAAATTTGTTTTGCTTTTGTCTCTTTCTTTGCCTGAACTTCATTATCCTTAATTTATGGACATGAGTGTATATTGAACTTTTGTTGTGTTGTACTTAAATTCAGAAATTTTTATTTTAATATAATCAAAGTTATATTGTAATTTTTTAAAAAGCAAAGCAAAAGTGGCAACTTGCCCTGTTTGTATTAAACGTCTTTTTTTGGTGGGAATAAGAATAATTAGATAAAAATAAATAGTGATTGTAAAAAGCGTATTGTCTAAAACAATTATGCATAGCAAAGAATAGCCAAATGTCTTAGGTGTTAGGCCACGAGATCTTGCGCTGAAGGTTTTGAAAATTACAACACATCAGGCAAAAAACACAAACACCGTATAACAAAAAACGAAATGACGTCAGTGGCTTCAGTATGCGATTTTTTAGAACGCAGCAGTGTAGAAGTATAGTAGTATCCGTAAGTTGAAGCTACCTGGTAGTATGAAATTAAAATAAGCCATTCGCCATCTTGCCTTAATCTCCCCTACTTATAACAAAGACTACAAATAGCACATGTAAAATCAGTTGTCGATGACTATGTGGTGTAAACGTCATACACGAGTGAGTAAAAATCTATTTAATATTTGCATTTGACGGACTACAAACTCGCGCATAAATCATTGCAGTTTTTTAAAATATGTATATTTTTAATTTAAAAATTTTATGATTAACAAAATCTTCTTATCGCCTACAACTTTATTTTGAATTAAAACATTTTTTTAAAGCAAACATGTAATGATTTTTGAAAAGCCGAAAAGCTCATTTTTTCCCCAGAAACTATTAATAATTTTTAAAGAATGGTATAAAATTTAACGCTAAACCCCATGGAGTATGCGCTTTTGAACCAAACATCGTCTCACAACCCTCGTGGACTTTGGAAAGCTATTCTACAGGAATGCGACAAAATACCTCTTCTGATACTACAAAAGACATTATTATCATAGAAATTACGATGTAGTAAGATTGTTAATAATAAGGGTTAACCAAACAAAATTTAAAACGGAAAAAAATGATATAAAATAGTTCTTTAAATTCTATGAAATTCGTCTACAAAACGTGTGAACAGCCTCTGTAGATGGCGTTACATGTGTGATTTTAAAATTTAATTAAAATAATATATTAATTGATAATGAGGATTCTAAAACTTTTAAAATATTGTATTGTCATCAGGAACAAATAAATAACTATGCAAAATTATAGACTTCTATTTCATCAGAAAGAGAGTCGAACATAGATTGCAAAAATCGATTATCTTTACAAAGATGAAACGTTTCAAGCTAATGAAAATGTTTGATAAATAGCATAAATAAAAAATCAAATTTGACTTCACGTTCTAGTAATTTTAAATTTTATTATAATAACTGACTAATTCATACTCTGACTTAGAAGAATGGAAGGAAAATTTTCATCTGAATGTAGTCACAGTTTTAGCTTTAAATAAATTTAATAAAAACAATTTTTAAAAACACATTTTTGTAAATGTACTAAATTTTTTTTAATTTAATTATTTTCCACATTTTATTCTATAATTTATAATTCATTATAATAAATATTATGGAATCATTAATTCAGATTCTTCTCTCAAATTCACCACTAGATGGCGCCGCTTAAATGGAATCGAAATTTAATGAAATTAATTCATTAACTGATATTCAAGCTCTGAAAATATTAAAATATTATATTTTCATCTCGAATGCACAAAATTCTTTCATATAAGATAGAGATTGAAACAAGATTTCATCTTTACAAACATGAAAAAAGTCAAGTTAAATAAAAGGTTAAGCATATTTTTTCTCAAAATAGAATTTTATTTTCCCTCTGATATGTATGTTGTTTCGGCGCATCCATTTCTTTATTTAATATTCTTTATTGTAAAACTAATATCTGAAATTTTTTATGTATATTCCTTGTGATTTCATATAAAACTTGTGTATAGCACTGAATATGAATATTCATTGCCATTGGTATTTTAAATATTTTAGTGAAGAAATATAAAATATTTACATTCTGCAATTCATTAATGTATTACACTTCTGCTAGATATATCTTTATGTATTAGAAAAGAATATAAATCTTCAGAAGATTCTTCAAACGCGTTTAACATATTCCGACATTGCACAAATCCTTGCAAAGTGTGAATATTAATTTATCAGCAAGAACATGAAGAAAAAGTTCTAATTTTGGACACCTGAAATTAATGTGAATTTGATTATGCCCTTTAAGGCTCCATTTCTGAATACGAAAAAAAGTGACTGAAGAGCTTTTGATTGATTTCATAACTCGTCTTATCTCTATATGTACTTTTTTTTTCGTGAAAAAGAAAAGTGTTCTTTGATGGAAAAAAGATTAAATTATTTTATGATTATCCATTGTATAATAATTTGGATGCCTTCTTTTGCTTTCATAATACTTTTTATTCATTATTATATTCATCTCTTTGCTTTTTCTAGAAGGAATTGTGCTTTTAATTTTTTCTTCTCTCAAAATCTAAAAATGAATGCTTTGAAAAAACCTTAAGTGTGCATCAAACCATAAAAGCAAAGTCCATTTTAATCTTTTACTTATTTTTTAATCCAACCTTCTTTTCTCAAGTTTAGAAGTAGAAGCTCCATTTATATAAGATAGAATATATATTAATTTTTTTAAAAAAAATCTTGATTTATCTCGAATCTAGCTGGAATTTCAATGTTAGCAAGATATTTTGAATTTATTTTTTAGCCAAATGATTTTATAAAGATTTAACACCGGTTTCATTAGAATAGTAATATGATTTCATAAGAATTAGTAATACTTAATTCTAATGAATACGTAATAAGTATTCATTTCTTTAGCTGCATAGTTTCATAGATATTTGTCACATGTGATTGTCTATGCAGTAATTCTGGAGCCTTTCGACGACGTCTTTTTCGTATCTACTTTACGACGTGTTACTTTTCTTGCTTTCAAGTTGTCGTCTCTCCCATCGAAATTAAAAAGTAAATGAACGACTCAAATATTTACCATAACACAGGATAAAAATCAGAATTTTCATTGTTTACGAAAAGAAAATAATGCCTCCTGACGTCTGATTGTTACATTTCGTGGTGGCGGATAGTCTTTGCCATCAAAATGAAAGGATAAATGAACGACTCAAATATTTACCATAAAACAGGATAAAAATCTGAATTTTCATTGTTTACGAAAACAAAATAATGCCTCCTGACGTCTGATTGTTACGTTTCGTGATGGCGGATAGTCTTTGCCATAAAAATCAAAGGATAAATGAACGACTCAAATATTTACCATAATACAGGATAAAAATCTGAATTTTCATTGTTTACGAAAACAAAATTATGCCTCCTGACGTCTGATTGTTACGTTTCGTGATGGCGGATAGTCTTTACCATCAAAATAAAAAGATAAATGAAAGATGCAAATATTTATCATAAATCCATCATTATCAAATCCGAGAGATAACAAATAAATATTAGGATGATGCAAAAATAATTGCGGTATTTACAAACAGACAATTTAGCTATCTTGTTGAATAATTTCTATTAGTTTTACGTATTATTTAATTTCTAATTAATTATCTGATACTTTAACTATACTTTTAACACAAGTTGTGTATAATTTTATTTAAAGCTGTTCATATGGTCTTGATTTTAACATAGAGCTAGAAAAACAGTATCTTCCTCATATTTTACTTTTTTATTAAGGGAAAAATATATGCAAATGATCACGAAGACATATATGGAGTTTTTGGTGCTGCTGATAATGCAGAACTGGTCTACTAAATTTCTGGTCATTTTTCACTGAAAGATTACCGACGTTTCCATCGACCAATTCAAGTAGTTGATGACCAAATGATTGCCATAACCGACTCATATCTTCATGTTTCAGAAAAATTGAATTAGAGAAAGGGTCCAAGTTTATTTTTCAACTCTAAACAGGCATTTCTGATAGCTGGGTTTTTTAAGAAGCTCGATATTTGAGTTCCACATTAATTGAAAGAAATTCAATGAAAACAGCGTATCAAATCTGTGGTTTACATTCTAAAAAATTCACTTTTAAAGCGAATAATAAATGGCGATGAAACCTTTATAGTTTGCCGTAACATCGATTGAAGATATCCTGGATAAATCATGTTAAGCCAGCATAAGCCAGATCGCAAGATGAAGTTCTTTACTGGAGGGTAATGTCATTAATGAATTACATAGGTATTGTGTATTTTTAGTTGCATCCAATATGTACTATTAAAACAAGTGAAAATAGATAAAGCAACCAAAAAAATGTCTTGAATTGGCATATCTTTTACGAATCATGTATTTTCTTGTTAACCAAAGTAAACTCGTAAAAAAATATTGGAGTTTAGTTGAGAAGTGATGTAACATCCATTATGAAGTCCTGACTTAGCGCTATCAAATTATCATTTATTTATGTTTTCAGAAAATTCTTTGAACGGTAAAAGTCACAAAGATACTGAGGCATTGAAATCAAACTTGGTTCAGTTTTTTGTTGATAACGGCCAGAAGCTCTATTAATGTGGAATAATGAAGATGGCATAAGAGTTCTTAAACCGTTATGGAATAAAATGGGGGGGAAATATCATTGTTAGAAGTCCATTCAGTGTTTCATGATTATTGCTTTAATTCGTAGGGGAGGGTGGGGGGGGGAATGGAATTATATTTGCTCGAACCTAATAAAAATTCAAACGAAGATGGAGATATTTCTTTGTAATATAGTTTCTCGATGCACTAGGAAAGCATTTGAAGAATGTATGTTCTTTTGCATATATTATGTATGTATACATATGTTCTACATTTTTACATAATAAGACAACCCTAGATATTTTTTTCTTGCATATCTCTGTTTTTCATCTATTTACAGAAACTTTCATAATCAGAGGGCCCTCAATGAATTAAATCGTATGAATAGAAGAATGAATAGGAGTTGATATTGGAAAATTTGATGATTATATGGGAATGTTTATGAAAACGGCTCCTTATGTTTTGCATATATTTTGCTTGATTTCAATATTTATAGATTGCGAGCAACAAGAAGTGTTCCGATACTTTTTAGACGGAATGTACAACACCTGTGTACTACCAGGTAGAGGCCCTCAAAAATCTGGTCATCCCACTTACCGTTCTTAAGGCATCAGTCGTTTTCCTATAAGATTTTATATCAGATAGGATAAATAATTTAGGTCATTTCCTCATATACTTCACACCATAATCATAATACTAGTTGTTGGCGGACGACATGGCCAAGCATTACACTTACATAAACAGATGATGATAATAAATGTCAGATATTGAATTTTATTAACAAACTGATGATAATGAATATTAGATATTGAATTTTATTAACAAATTCTAATGATAATGAATATTAGATATTGAATTTCATTAACAAATTCTGATGA
>BGPR01036925.1:0-15329 GCA_013235015.1 Araneus ventricosus
ATATCTTCAGAAGCTAATTTTCAGCTAATCGACATATAGAAATTGAGAAAACTTGTGTGTTCTAGATTAAAACACGAAATCTTAATATCTTCAGAAGCTAATTTTTAGCTAATCGACATATAGAAATTGAGTAAACTTGTGTGTTCTAGATGAAAACACGAAATCTTAATATCTTCAGAAGCTAATTTTCAGCTAATCGTCTAATTTGATTCTTTCGAATTGTACCATCTGGTAGTGTATTTGAGGAAAAATATTAATTTCAAGTTTCTATAATATTTATAATAATGAATTTTAAATGAAAAATTAAAAAGGAGAAAAAATTAAAATTTAAAAAATTATTATTTTTAGTACACTAATAACTCTGTTTTTTAAAAATTGTTTTTGCCAAAGATATTTTCGCTCATGTTGCGTTAATTCAAACACAGATAATTATTATTAATTCTGTTTCTTTGCTTAGAAAGACTGTACAAATTTAACTATCAAACTTTGCTTTTAAAACTATACAAAATTGCATTGAAAAAAATTTGAGAATATAAAGTGTGTTTTAAATTCATACTTTGTCTAACTGATAAATGACTAGTTAAGAATTGTCTTTGATCTCTCACTTTTTCGAGTCAATTTTTTCTAACCACCTTTTTCTAATTTCGTGGAAAGTATTCTTATTTCCAAATTCATCGTTTCTAAATATCCCGGGTAAACTAAAGCAAAATGTCCTTTATTTGAGCTACTATGTTTTAACAACCTCAGAGACCACATAAATAATTATAAAAGCTATAATCTTAGTATTCATGTTCACATTGGGAAAATAATTCCAACCAATGAAGAAATTTTTGCTTTGCTGACTCTTTTTATGCCATGGTGTTTACATTTTTGTAGTTTATTTAAATATAAATGTACAGTCTGAAGCATATGTTACAAAAAGTAAAGCTTGAAATATATTTCAGAGTTTCTATTGTTTTATTTATTCAATCGACAGCCTAAGTCACTTCGAGTTCGGTTGATTTTTATAAAAGGAGACACAATGCATAACTCGGCAACAGAAACAGATGGAGATTTTTGATTCCGAAGGAGTACAGAGATTTTCTTACATTTGGCGATGACCTATCACTAGGAGTGAACAGTAATATCTATAAGCAACAAGACGTTTCTTTCCGACTGTCTATTGACACTCAATGAGAGATGTAGAGCACACTTATCAGCACATTACTTAAATCAAGTTTAATTTCAAAAATCCAATAGTGTATTGTTAACAGGAAAAATTGTCCCTGTAGAGAGTTAAAACAATTTCGGATACTCTGTTAGTTTAAGGAATGAATATCTAAAAAAAAAGTAGAAGCAATTTATTTGGTGCTCGCAAAGTGCAGCATCATCCAGGAAAAAATTGCGAAGTACAAAGATATGAATACGAATTAAGAGAAGTTTTAATTGTGAAAGAGGCAAAAATACAATAATATTAACAAACAGCGAATGAAAAAGAACGAGGAGGAATAAGAATCTGGTGGATGATGTCATCAGAGACCTTCACCCATGCAGATTCAAAAATAGAATAGGTTTTCTGTCGAGGAAAAACGGCTTTAAGGTCTAAACTTGAATTTTTCTTCTAAGGCCTAAACCTATTCCGTTTTCATTCGTTGTTTGTTAATATTATTGTATTTTTACCTCTTTCACAATTAAAACTTTTCTTAATTTGCATTTATATCTCTGTTACGTTAAGTGTACTGCATAAAAACGGGGGGCTTGCTGTCACTTTTTATTGTCAAATCTGTGGACAGTGTTAGGGGAATTCAATTACTTTCGTTTGCCTTTAAGAGAAAAACAAAAAATATCAGTTATTTCTGCCGTATTGCTGCATTTGGTGTAAAGTTCTATTTATTGATGCTTGACGTGGTAAAATGAAATTTTGTTCTGTCAGCCTTATTACAATGAATATTTAGCCCCATAACAATGTAGTTATCTGTACCGTCTGTTTTGGGAATGTGTTGTCGTACTGATTCACCTAAGAGCCTATCGAACTCTTAAAATGTTAATATATTACAGGTAATTTTTGTATCGAATGATAATGTCTTTGAATGACTTAATCTCAAATATAATTAATCTTAATCTTAATTATAATTCTTCTTAATTATAAATGTAAAAATGCCATAATTCGATGCACGAACTGAGCTCGAGCATCACAGTTACGGGGTTAAAGTATTAATATATGCAGTTAACAGGGCGAATCACAATGAAAGTCCTGATATCAAAGCATTACTTTACCTCTTTCAAGCATGGTGGCTTATTTCCTAAATCACTTATATCAAATTCACCAAATGGTAGTTCAATTTTTAAACCACTTAATGAAGAAAGTATATTTTAAAGTATATATTTTTTTACAAAATATTTACCACCCCTCAAAAAAAATTTAACAAAAAAGTTTTTGTCCAAATTTTAAATATTATTATGTTGAAGATTTCTTTAGAGTGAAAAAATATTTCCATCGAATATAACATTTTAATTTGTGTGCAACAAGGGAATTATTTTTGCATAAATTCTTATGCCTGAAAGTTAAGATAGGTAGTTACTGTATCTTTTGGAAGAATACATGCTTCAAGAGATAATATACACGAGTTTTGAATGCAAGAATCATTGATGCTCATTGTGCAATTCTTCTGTTACACGGCATTACATCAAGTTTTTAATGCAGTTCGTGCCAACGTTTTGTAGTATGTCTGTCGATGCTGGTAATCGCAACATTGTTACGTATTTTCATGCTAAAGGACGAGAAATTAGCGTACTTCAGAAAACTGTGTGCTGTGTTCTAAGCAAAACATTTGGAGTTGAAATAGTATCGTTTGCATTTGTTTGAGCGATTGAGACAAGAAGACCTCTCACGCCCCGATTTCACTCCGTGTTATTTCTTTTTGTGGAGGAGTTTATAATATATCATATGTACATCCTCCATGTCCAGCAACCATTTACTATTACAGCTCCTATTGCATCGTCTACAGACTTGCTACAGAAAGTTTGAGCATTATAGACAGTAACAAAAGGAAAGGCAGTAGAACATGTGTGATGCTTCCATTTAGGACTTCAATATATTAGTTCTTGAAGTATGATTCTTTAAATTAAATATAACAATTACCTGTTGCGCAGTATATGTTTCAAATCAAGGCATCCATTCTGACTCACCCTGTTCTTAAAGGGTTCTGAATATTTTGCTCCTTTCCTATGCTTCTAGGAAATGGATGAATCAGGAGTACGCCTTTATATATGAAAAAAATAACAGAATTCGAATATGTCATAATAAATTTCTGAAAGATGTAATTTTATGACTATAAATTTGATTAATTTTCTTTTAGATTAAAAAAATATAAATTATCGCATGGGTTCATCAAAATGTCTAAAATTCATGTGAATTTAAATTATTGATTTTATCAGTCTTATTACGATTAAAGCTGTTTCGAGCGCATTTTTGAGATTATGCAAGATAGAAATTGATAAGCGTTGCTACCTTTCATAAAATATTTTAAAATAACTTACCGTTTTCTTTTTATACATGGTTGAAAATCCTATCTGGGATCAATTATTAAATAAAAAAACGATATTTTTTTTTAAAAAAGATAACTCATATAATGTAAAAATGCAAACAATAAATAACTCTTTTTATTAATTCATCAACAGCCAGTTTTCGATACCTAAAAGGGTATAATGGACATTAAATGTGTAAAAAATCAACCAAAAGTTTGATATTTTTAATCGTAATCTTTTATTAGCAAATAGATTACCAGCAATCGTCAGGAAAAGGAACTTCTTCTATGTCTTTATTAATTCACTCAACATAAGCATTTTTATTAATATTGTGGTTTGCAGTGAAGATATTTTATTAAATTATTATTATTAATAATTATTTAAGTATATTTTTAGCATTTTCACAAGATGAAGTTCTATACTGTTACCTACATTTTAAAATACGTCATGCACATCATATTTTTAGCTATAATTCTGAAACTTTTCTTCTGTGTTGTATAAGCATATATGCATAGAAAGCTGCATAAGTAAATCATTTATGAATATTAAATTTTCTATTGAGGATTTCATGCTCTACTGTTGAAGTGATTTTTGGAAATGTTTTAAGAAAAATCATGCAATTCTAACTTTGAAGCCAAAATTGTAACTTCAATAAAGTTAAGCATGCAACTTCAATAACGTTAAGCATGCAGAATTAAATTAATTGAAAATTAATGATTGAAAAATCTGGAGAGATTATGTTGTTATATTTTAATGAACAAGGGATAAACTCGTTTTGCATTATTTAAATACATTTTATTTATTTCTAGTACAAAAAAAAAATCAAAAAGTTGTCAATGAATTTTGCTGACTTTTTACAGCGTAAGAATGATTTAATAAAATTGTTATGAAAACTTTAGAACAGATCAAAATTGAAAAACTTTTTTTGACCTTCTAGTACCTTTTTATATACTACCTTACATTTATTACCTCTTTACTTTCTCGGATATGAAGCATAGCAAGCGAAAGTATTAAAATCGTCAAGAAAATCAACCTCGAGGTATCGATGTTTAGACCTCCCACGAATGATATCTGATTTTGGGAATGACTCGAAGACGGATTGCGCTATATGGATGAAATTTTGGATATCACCGGGATAGTAACAGAAGGGGAAGTTGGGGTAGATTGATACTCGGGACCATTGATACAGTTCTTAAATTTTCATGATTTGAATGGCTCAAGATGTTCACATCCCCTCATATATATGCCACTGTGACCCTTCTCACAGGATATATTTTTCGACCATGTTATGTCAAAATTTAATTTACAAATTTCGCTAATCATCTCGTCGTAGTAAATTTTACTCCAAGTACGTGTTGTGTGATTTCTTTCACGTTACGTTTCCTGCCAGGGAATCTACTCCAAAGGTAGGAAAAAGCATTGATTTTTCTGAACTATATTACGTTCTGATGTTTTTAGTGTTGATTTTGCGTGACAACTTGTTTTAGTAAAAAAGTCTCTTGGGGCAGATTGATGCAGTTGACTTCGGGGCACATTGCTACGCATCTTCTGTGTGTATCAATGCGCCTTAACAGCAACTACTATGCAAAATCATCTTCAGAAATGGAAAAAAAAAACTTTAAAAAGAACTAACTAAGAGAAACACACAATTAAATATTTATTTTAAACAATGAAAACGGTTTGAATTCCATTGTAAAAATGAAAAGTACTGTTGTAAATTAGATATTTATTTTTTTACGAATTTATTAAAATTGGGAAAAAATGCACGGAAACTTACTTAATATCATAGAAAATATAATGTTTTGCATTTTAAAATGGTGTGAAGATCATTTTTGTGCTATATTATTTTCGTAAGTCATCATGGAAGAACGCGAAAATTTCCCTAATTTTTAATTAATAAAACGTTCCCAAAACGGCTTCGAGGCTCACATTCCCTCCCTCCAAAGTATTTATACACACACACACACACATTCTCCTTTTTTATTTGTAGAGATACATTATTTTCTGAGGCATTATTGTTTCATTTTTCCAGTCTCATTTAAAATATTGAATTTTGATTAAAATAAAAGTTTGTTACTTTGTTAAACTTTTAAACCTCGATTTGGAATATAAAGTTTATAGATAAAACACCTTTTGTTTTGATCTCAGACCTATTAACCATCATTGTTTTCGATATTTCCGTGTGTATCAATGTACCCGTTGTATGGGGCAGATTGATACAAATCCAGTTTTAGGAAAAAAGTGTAATAAATATTTTATTATTTCATTTAAGACCAAAACTTGACTGAAATCCTATATTAGATTAACAAATTCATAAATATAGTGTATTTGTTCTATTTATTTCCGTTGGTAAAATCATTTTTTAGCTTCACAAAAAAGTGTACCAGTGTCCCCGTGTTTCCCCCATATCAATTTCGGACCACTCGAAGAGTTGATTGTCTTTCATCTATCGGGTGCTGTAATTCTAAAGCAGAACAGCCTAGATGAATGGATTTTAGTATGTCCTCTTTACAACAAAATTATAAATCTGCGCTAAATTTGTTATCAAATCGGTCAATTGGAAGAGGTGCAAAATACGCTCTCGATTTTTTTCAGCATAAATGAATCTTAGCGCAATGCCGCCATAAGTCAGTGGTGGCTTAGTGATAAGGTCTCGGCTTAGGGGCAGGAGGGTTCCATGTTCGACACCCTATTCCACTGAAGATCTGCCGTGTATATAATACCTAGGGTGCCAAACGTCCTCCCGGTGGTGTGGTGCCGAAGTTTGGAGAGAGGGCGCCACCTCAGTCATGTGGCAACGGTTCGTTCCAAAATATACTTCGTGGTTCTGCGAAACGGTACGTTAATATAACCAAACTAACTAAACTAAACAATACTTCCATATTATATAAAAGAAATGTTGAGGAACACTCTAGTGAGTTATTACTATTAACACATAAAAGTAGGAGGCTTTATCCTGAAATAATGTTAAGATTTTAATGATGAAGGATTACTTGGACTGAATTAAGACTTTAACTGAAAATTTTATTAGGAATTTAATTCCATAAGCAGTCGAATTATTAATAGAACAAGAAAGCGAATTTTTTGTATTTGTAATTGCAAATGATATTTCGTTTCACTATTTTGATTTTGTTCCGTCTGTTATTTATTTACTTTGAGTTTATTAATATATAGGTATATGTTTTATCGTAGTATGGAGCTGTAACGAACAGACACGCGATTCTACTTTTAAAACATTTAATTTTAACTAGATTCACAGCTTATGTACAGTATATACACTATTTTAAAAGTGGTATAACATTCCATGATTAAAATATAGTATCTCAATTTAGTTTCACACAGTTCGCTACCATTTTAGCGGGCTCCGGTCAGAACACCACACTTCAGTCACCACTCGCCAGTCGGAGCCAAAGGGGTCTATTATGGTACCCCCGGTTGGGTTGGGTTCCGTTGTTAACGTGCGAAACCCAACCCAACTCCCAACCCAGCCGGGAGTACCAGAATAGACCTCAAAGTCTCACTGCTCTTCTTTTTCCCTTGGGGAGGAAGAATAGATTCGAGCAAAGGAATTTAGTTTTCCGTCTCGGCTCTAGTGGGATGCGCTAGCGGGTAACTTAGCAGGCAGAACGTTACAGAGATAACGGAAAATAATTGGATATTATCTTTTTCAACTCGGTGAGTTTTGATATATCAATTGCAAATTTTCCACCTTATGAGTTAATTAAATTTATCGACGAAATTTTACGTTTTAATTTATTAATTATATTTCCATTTTTAAGAAGCATCATAAAACATGTTTATTGTATTTCAGTTTTTTACATGTTATGAACATTAAACTTTGGTCACATATAAAAAATTGTTTATCGTTTCTAATAACATTTAATTTATTCTTTTTGCTATCCCAAAAAATCAAACATTCATTCATATTTAATGAAGTTTGCACCAGTTTTTGCTGTAAATCTACGCATAGAGCTCTGATGAAACTCATTCAGATATGTTTGCTTTTCGTTTCATGTTTTCACGCAAACTGAAATCTTCCATTTAATAACATAAATTGATTTTTCCACGCATTACATTTAGAAGCGAAAAGGATGTTTGATTTCCCAAGTCTCTTGGGATGGTAAATAGTAATATTGGTTTTCGAATTCCTCATATTACATCCAGGAGATAAAATTTAAAAAAAATCATTTCTTTGATGTTTTTATCAGAGCAATTAACTACTTTGATATTTAGCAGAGATTATTACGTTTAAAATGAAGCATTCATTTTGAAAAATTTAATTTAAGATGACGATTGCAAAATATTAATAAAAAGAATAAAATCGAACTAGCGAATTGGCTTCTTAAGGAGTTTTGTATACCAGAAAAAAATCATATCTCTTGATAATATAATATTAAATTTTTACCTGAAGGTATGAAACATAAGTATCTTTCACAAAATGAAAGATAAAGAAAGGAAATATTTAATTAATTAAATGAAACAGAATATAGTTTTATGGAAGATAAAAATTATGTGCTTTATTTTTTTATTTTTCGCCTATGATATTTCCATCTTAAATCACTTACAATTGTCTAAGAGATTTGTAATACGAAAGAAAACTGTTGATCCATTTACATAATAGAAAATATAGCTTTAATTTTTCCTTTGAGGCGAAGAAATATGAATCAATTAAAGTCTGAGCCGGAAGTGTTAAAAATATGTATAATAATTTTCAATTAATAAACTCAGCGTCGCTCTGGAAATGTTTTCATATCTTTTATTAATAAAAAAATTACTATTTAATTAACTGTCACGAAACCTTCACTAAAGTGTTCCTTATGCTTCAGCATTTGTGAAAAAAATTTGAAGTAGGGGAGACCAGGGCAAGATGGTGATGTTAACAATAACCCATTTTTAGTAAATTTTGTTTATACGGTAAATTTTCTTTCTTTGCATGTATTATTACACTCATGTCCATAAATTAAGGATAATTCAGAATCACACAGAAATTGAACTCTAAAATAAAAATTTCACCTGTAGAATTATCACACACATCTTGAAGAAGAATATGCAAATTACAGTAAACCACCAGTTGGCGCGGATAGTACGTCACAATGACGAGAGTGTAAGAAAGGGGTATATAAGGAATGGTGGCAAAGAAGTAAAATTGTTCATAAGCGCTTTAAAAGCCTTTCAGTGCAATAACCGCATAGTTATGGCACAAAGGAAGCATTTGGATGATTTTTTACGTGGTAGAATTATCGGACGACTGGAATGTGGACGTACCCAGCTGGAAGTATCCGAGAAACTTGGAATCGCCCAGAGTGTCATCTCCAGGCTTTGGAAACGATTCCAAGATGATGGTAATGTGAGTAGATGTTACAGCACAGGTCGCCCCCGAGTTACAACGCCGAATGAGGACCGGTATTTGGCAGTTACTGCCAAAAGAAACAGACGGAGCACAGCATCAGACCTGTCTCGTCAGCTCTCTTCAGCTACCGGTACGACAGTTTCAAGGCAGACCGTGTACAGACGCTTAGGGCACATTGGTCTATATACTCGTAGGCCTGTCAGATGTGTTTCACTTACCGCAACTCACTGTCGCCTGCGATTAGCCTGGCGTAGAGAGCATGCATTGTGGACACCGCAACAGTGGTCTTGTGTGATATTTTCCGACGAGTCCAGGTTTAGTTTGCAATCTGATTCTCGCCGGACTTTCTTATGGAGAGCGCCAGGTACCCGTTACCACCAAGAGAACACCATTGAACGACACCGTTACGGTGGTGCAGGATGGCTCGTTTGGGGAGGAATTATTCTTGGTTCCAGAACTGACCTGCATTTTCAGAGTGTAACGATGACAGGCCACATCTAACGGGATGTCATTCTGGAACAACATGTACGTTTGTTTCGGGGTGCCATGGGTGCTGAATTTCTGTTTATGGATGACAACGCCTGTCCTCACCGTGCAAACATTGTAGACGAATGCCTTCAATCGGAGGATATCACCCGTATGGATTGGCCAGCATACTCACCGGACTTGAATCCAATAGAGCATGTGTGGGATATGCTTGGCCGACGAATTGCAGTCCGTCAACCCCCTCCCACCTGTCTACCGGAACTTCGGAGGGCATTGCTTGATGAGTGGTGTAATATTCCCCAAGATCAGATTGATAATTTGATACTCAGCATGCCTAGGCGCTGTAAGGCCTGTATTGCATCGTCCGGGAGACATAGTCCGTATTAACCATCATACTAACCATTTTATACTGTTTTTTGTAAATAGGTTCTTTTTTGAAATTTGCTCCAGGGAGTAAAAATCGCAATTTTTATTAATTATGTCAAACATATAGCATCTGTTTTGCTCTTTACCTTTTGTTTAATAAATAGACTTTACAAATAAATCAAATTTGTTTTGCTTTTGTCTCTTTCTTTGCCTGAACTTCATTATCCTTAATTTATGGACATGAGTGTATATTGAACTTTTGTTGTGTTGTACTTAAATTCAGAAATTTTTATTTTAATATAATCAAAGTTATATTGTAATTTTTTAAAAAGCAAAGCAAAAGTGGCAACTTGCCCTGTTTGTATTAAACGTCTTTTTTTGGTGGGAATAAGAATAATTAGATAAAAATAAATAGTGATTGTAAAAAGCGTATTGTCTAAAACAATTATGCATAGCAAAGAATAGCCAAATGTCTTAGGTGTTAGGCCACGAGATCTTGCGCTGAAGGTTTTGAAAATTACAACACATCAGGCAAAAAACACAAACACCGTATAACAAAAAACGAAATGACGTCAGTGGCTTCAGTATGCGATTTTTTAGAACGCAGCAGTGTAGAAGTATAGTAGTATCCGTAAGTTGAAGCTACCTGGTAGTATGAAATTAAAATAAGCCATTCGCCATCTTGCCTTAATCTCCCCTACTTATAACAAAGACTACAAATAGCACATGTAAAATCAGTTGTCGATGACTATGTGGTGTAAACGTCATACACGAGTGAGTAAAAATCTATTTAATATTTGCATTTGACGGACTACAAACTCGCGCATAAATCATTGCAGTTTTTTAAAATATGTATATTTTTAATTTAAAAATTTTATGATTAACAAAATCTTCTTATCGCCTACAACTTTATTTTGAATTAAAACATTTTTTTAAAGCAAACATGTAATGATTTTTGAAAAGCCGAAAAGCTCATTTTTTCCCCAGAAACTATTAATAATTTTTAAAGAATGGTATAAAATTTAACGCTAAACCCCATGGAGTATGCGCTTTTGAACCAAACATCGTCTCACAACCCTCGTGGACTTTGGAAAGCTATTCTACAGGAATGCGACAAAATACCTCTTCTGATACTACAAAAGACATTATTATCATAGAAATTACGATGTAGTAAGATTGTTAATAATAAGGGTTAACCAAACAAAATTTAAAACGGAAAAAAATGATATAAAATAGTTCTTTAAATTCTATGAAATTCGTCTACAAAACGTGTGAACAGCCTCTGTAGATGGCGTTACATGTGTGATTTTAAAATTTAATTAAAATAATATATTAATTGATAATGAGGATTCTAAAACTTTTAAAATATTGTATTGTCATCAGGAACAAATAAATAACTATGCAAAATTATAGACTTCTATTTCATCAGAAAGAGAGTCGAACATAGATTGCAAAAATCGATTATCTTTACAAAGATGAAACGTTTCAAGCTAATGAAAATGTTTGATAAATAGCATAAATAAAAAATCAAATTTGACTTCACGTTCTAGTAATTTTAAATTTTATTATAATAACTGACTAATTCATACTCTGACTTAGAAGAATGGAAGGAAAATTTTCATCTGAATGTAGTCACAGTTTTAGCTTTAAATAAATTTAATAAAAACAATTTTTAAAAACACATTTTTGTAAATGTACTAAATTTTTTTTAATTTAATTATTTTCCACATTTTATTCTATAATTTATAATTCATTATAATAAATATTATGGAATCATTAATTCAGATTCTTCTCTCAAATTCACCACTAGATGGCGCCGCTTAAATGGAATCGAAATTTAATGAAATTAATTCATTAACTGATATTCAAGCTCTGAAAATATTAAAATATTATATTTTCATCTCGAATGCACAAAATTCTTTCATATAAGATAGAGATTGAAACAAGATTTCATCTTTACAAACATGAAAAAAGTCAAGTTAAATAAAAGGTTAAGCATATTTTTTCTCAAAATAGAATTTTATTTTCCCTCTGATATGTATGTTGTTTCGGCGCATCCATTTCTTTATTTAATATTCTTTATTGTAAAACTAATATCTGAAATTTTTTATGTATATTCCTTGTGATTTCATATAAAACTTGTGTATAGCACTGAATATGAATATTCATTGCCATTGGTATTTTAAATATTTTAGTGAAGAAATATAAAATATTTACATTCTGCAATTCATTAATGTATTACACTTCTGCTAGATATATCTTTATGTATTAGAAAAGAATATAAATCTTCAGAAGATTCTTCAAACGCGTTTAACATATTCCGACATTGCACAAATCCTTGCAAAGTGTGAATATTAATTTATCAGCAAGAACATGAAGAAAAAGTTCTAATTTTGGACACCTGAAATTAATGTGAATTTGATTATGCCCTTTAAGGCTCCATTTCTGAATACGAAAAAAAGTGACTGAAGAGCTTTTGATTGATTTCATAACTCGTCTTATCTCTATATGTACTTTTTTTTTCGTGAAAAAGAAAAGTGTTCTTTGATGGAAAAAAGATTAAATTATTTTATGATTATCCATTGTATAATAATTTGGATGCCTTCTTTTGCTTTCATAATACTTTTTATTCATTATTATATTCATCTCTTTGCTTTTTCTAGAAGGAATTGTGCTTTTAATTTTTTCTTCTCTCAAAATCTAAAAATGAATGCTTTGAAAAAACCTTAAGTGTGCATCAAACCATAAAAGCAAAGTCCATTTTAATCTTTTACTTATTTTTTAATCCAACCTTCTTTTCTCAAGTTTAGAAGTAGAAGCTCCATTTATATAAGATAGAATATATATTAATTTTTTTAAAAAAAATCTTGATTTATCTCGAATCTAGCTGGAATTTCAATGTTAGCAAGATATTTTGAATTTATTTTTTAGCCAAATGATTTTATAAAGATTTAACACCGGTTTCATTAGAATAGTAATATGATTTCATAAGAATTAGTAATACTTAATTCTAATGAATACGTAATAAGTATTCATTTCTTTAGCTGCATAGTTTCATAGATATTTGTCACATGTGATTGTCTATGCAGTAATTCTGGAGCCTTTCGACGACGTCTTTTTCGTATCTACTTTACGACGTGTTACTTTTCTTGCTTTCAAGTTGTCGTCTCTCCCATCGAAATTAAAAAGTAAATGAACGACTCAAATATTTACCATAACACAGGATAAAAATCAGAATTTTCATTGTTTACGAAAAGAAAATAATGCCTCCTGACGTCTGATTGTTACATTTCGTGGTGGCGGATAGTCTTTGCCATCAAAATGAAAGGATAAATGAACGACTCAAATATTTACCATAAAACAGGATAAAAATCTGAATTTTCATTGTTTACGAAAACAAAATAATGCCTCCTGACGTCTGATTGTTACGTTTCGTGATGGCGGATAGTCTTTGCCATAAAAATCAAAGGATAAATGAACGACTCAAATATTTACCATAATACAGGATAAAAATCTGAATTTTCATTGTTTACGAAAACAAAATTATGCCTCCTGACGTCTGATTGTTACGTTTCGTGATGGCGGATAGTCTTTACCATCAAAATAAAAAGATAAATGAAAGATGCAAATATTTATCATAAATCCATCATTATCAAATCCGAGAGATAACAAATAAATATTAGGATGATGCAAAAATAATTGCGGTATTTACAAACAGACAATTTAGCTATCTTGTTGAATAATTTCTATTAGTTTTACGTATTATTTAATTTCTAATTAATTATCTGATACTTTAACTATACTTTTAACACAAGTTGTGTATAATTTTATTTAAAGCTGTTCATATGGTCTTGATTTTAACATAGAGCTAGAAAAACAGTATCTTCCTCATATTTTACTTTTTTATTAAGGGAAAAATATATGCAAATGATCACGAAGACATATATGGAGTTTTTGGTGCTGCTGATAATGCAGAACTGGTCTACTAAATTTCTGGTCATTTTTCACTGAAAGATTACCGACGTTTCCATCGACCAATTCAAGTAGTTGATGACCAAATGATTGCCATAACCGACTCATATCTTCATGTTTCAGAAAAATTGAATTAGAGAAAGGGTCCAAGTTTATTTTTCAACTCTAAACAGGCATTTCTGATAGCTGGGTTTTTTAAGAAGCTCGATATTTGAGTTCCACATTAATTGAAAGAAATTCAATGAAAACAGCGTATCAAATCTGTGGTTTACATTCTAAAAAATTCACTTTTAAAGCGAATAATAAATGGCGATGAAACCTTTATAGTTTGCCGTAACATCGATTGAAGATATCCTGGATAAATCATGTTAAGCCAGCATAAGCCAGATCGCAAGATGAAGTTCTTTACTGGAGGGTAATGTCATTAATGAATTACATAGGTATTGTGTATTTTTAGTTGCATCCAATATGTACTATTAAAACAAGTGAAAATAGATAAAGCAACCAAAAAAATGTCTTGAATTGGCATATCTTTTACGAATCATGTATTTTCTTGTTAACCAAAGTAAACTCGTAAAAAAATATTGGAGTTTAGTTGAGAAGTGATGTAACATCCATTATGAAGTCCTGACTTAGCGCTATCAAATTATCATTTATTTATGTTTTCAGAAAATTCTTTGAACGGTAAAAGTCACAAAGATACTGAGGCATTGAAATCAAACTTGGTTCAGTTTTTTGTTGATAACGGCCAGAAGCTCTATTAATGTGGAATAATGAAGATGGCATAAGAGTTCTTAAACCGTTATGGAATAAAATGGGGGGGAAATATCATTGTTAGAAGTCCATTCAGTGTTTCATGATTATTGCTTTAATTCGTAGGGGAGGGTGGGGGGGGGAATGGAATTATATTTGCTCGAACCTAATAAAAATTCAAACGAAGATGGAGATATTTCTTTGTAATATAGTTTCTCGATGCACTAGGAAAGCATTTGAAGAATGTATGTTCTTTTGCATATATTATGTATGTATACATATGTTCTACATTTTTACATAATAAGACAACCCTAGATATTTTTTTCTTGCATATCTCTGTTTTTCATCTATTTACAGAAACTTTCATAATCAGAGGGCCCTCAATGAATTAAATCGTATGAATAGAAGAATGAATAGGAGTTGATATTGGAAAATTTGATGATTATATGGGAATGTTTATGAAAACGGCTCCTTATGTTTTGCATATATTTTGCTTGATTTCAATATTTATAGATTGCGAGCAACAAGAAGTGTTCCGATACTTTTTAGACGGAATGTACAACACCTGTGTACTACCAGGTAGAGGCCCTCAAAAATCTGGTCATCCCACTTACCGTTCTTAAGGCATCAGTCGTTTTCCTATAAGATTTTATATCAGATAGGATAAATAATTTAGGTCATTTCCTCATATACTTCACACCATAATCATAATACTAGTTGTTGGCGGACGACATGGCCAAGCATTACACTTACATAAACAGATGATGATAATAAATGTCAGATATTGAATTTTATTAACAAACTGATGATAATGAATATTAGATATTGAATTTTATTAACAAATTCTAATGATAATGAATATTAGATATTGAATTTCATTAACAAATTCTGATGA
>BGPR01036926.1:0-15329 GCA_013235015.1 Araneus ventricosus
TTTCAAATATAAGGGAAGGCTTTCTCTTTCAAAGATAAGGGAAATTCACTTCCCCTATTAAAAACCTCTCGGAATCCTCCCCTGCTCCGAATTCTAAGAAAAAAAACCCTCCTCTGTTCCCCAAACCCTCTGGGCGAGCTTCTAACGAAGAAAGCGCGCGCTGGCACGTACCCACTCCCACATTCCTGAGCGTTAGAGGCCTTCTTACGGCTTTTATATTTTAGATTCCTAAGACCATTGGAATAGAGAGATCTCAAAACACTTGAACGATTTCACTTTCAAAGATAAGGGAAATTCACCCTCTCAAAAACATCTCGAAACCATCCCCTGTTCTCCCGCTCCGAATTCTAAGAAAAAAAACCTCCCCTTTTCCCCAAACCCTTCTGGGCGAGCTGTTAACAAAGAAAGCGCAAGCTGGCACGTAACCACGCCCATATTCCTGAGCGTTAGAAGCCTTTTCATGGCGTTTATATTTTAGATGTACGATAGAATGCACGCTCAGATCGTAAGTGTTTAAGTTAGAATTGTACTGCGTAACAATTGCAGAAATAAATATCAGTCAGGAATAATGAGATATCGTCGCTTAACAAGCACCACCACCCATCTCAATTTTTTAAAATTTTAAAGAGGAAGAAACAACTGAATTTTTCTCAACCAATGCCGAATGTTTCTGAATTTTTTTCGCATCTAGTAGGACCATGTGGTGTCATGTTCATATCAGATGTTATAAAAATTCATAAATATCCGTTATTGGTTGCGAAAATTTGAATATCTTCTTCCTCTTTGAAATTCCAAAAATTGAGCTAGGTGTTGTTTCTTGCTAAGCGACGATATATGAAAAATGGAAGAAAACTTTAACCCCAAACTACGCAGTTTTTATTTCACAAAAATTTTGTTAATTCACTCGTATATTGAGTGTGAAATTTTTAAATAAATGCAAGAAATTAAATTAAATAAATGATTTTGAGCTTATTCTTCAATGAAAATCGCTAAGTTAATTTAAAAAATCTGTTCGATTTAAATTGTTTCGCCAAAAATTTCCTTCTTCATGTCCAAAATGTAGAAAGTAAATAATTTTATTAATAAGATAATAAATCATTCATTTTAATTGTAAAAAAACGCAAAAGTAGTTAGGAAACGGATATCATCTACTGAGCAGTGCGTTTAGTCATCTCCTAAGTCAGTTCTTATAATCTAAATGTCTTCTATGAAAATAATGATAAAAAAAAGTCACATATTTTTCCAATTCATTGATGATTATACCAAAGAAACTAAAATTTTAACTTCATCATTTCAATAAAATATTTATCTTCTCCTGTATCAAACTAAGTGTGGAGGATAATACTAAGCTTTTAAACTGATAAATATTCCATTTATATCTTATGTTTAGAATATGTTTATTATTAAGAAACAAATTCTAATTTCCAGCTGGTAATTTAAAATGTACTCGTATTATCAACTAAATATAAAAAAAAGCAGAATGCTCTGGAAAATTCACTAACGCATTAAATTTGATAAATTATGAAAATTACCTTGTGTTAAATTACATGCGCTAAAATAATGCAATTAAATGAAACACAGAAAACATAGTTTTTTTGTTCGTATTAGTGATTGCATGCAATTAAAATAAATCACTAACGAACTACAGTTTTTTTTAATGATTCTGAGTAAAATGAGATATTCTCCCTTTCCTTTCCCCCGCATGTTTAGCATATGTTTATTATTAAGGAACAAATTCTAATTTCCAGCTGGTAATTTAAAATATACTCTTATTATCAACTAAATATTAAAAAAAGCAGAATGCTCTGGAAAATTCACTAACGCATTAAATTTGATAAATTACGAATATTACATTGTGTTAAATTACATGAGCTAAAATAATGCAATTAAACGAAACACAAAAAGCATAGTTTTTTGTTCGTTTTACTGATTGCATGCAATTAAAATAAATTACAAACGGACCACAGTTTTTTGTAATGATTCTGAGTAAAATAAGATATTCTCCCTTTCCTTTCCACCACAATCTTGCATTTAAAGATATATCAGCTCTATATTTTTTGCAATATTTGTTCTTTTTTAATCCACTTAGTTGCATTTTTGTATGAGGATTTTATTCCTCCTTAATATCGTTTATGTGTTACATTATTTCTGTGACCTACATCTACAAAATTAAAAGGGAGATGAAAAAAGGGACTCTTTTGTCCATCCGGAGATAATCTCTTTTTATTAATTAAGTCGAGGCTTAATTAGTTTTCTGTCACCACTACTGCTGTTTTAATGAATTTGGGAAAAGAAAAGTTGTTGCAAGTGGTATATTACCCAAAATTTACTCACATGAGTTTCTTCTTGCTTTTTTTCTCGATATTCCTTCACGAGCAAATTAAACGTATTATCTTTCACCTCAGGAAAAAAAATTATCAATTTTTTTGTTCTTTCTCATCTCTTCAGTTTTCGCATTTAACTTCAAAATCGGAATATCTTTAATTACTTTTTTTAATCAATTTTACCATTACATGGAACGTTTTTTAAGGCTATCAGAACTTGGTGGAGAATGAATGGGCTCTTTTATCAAATCTTATTGATTGAAGAGTTTAAAAACTTCTTTTAATAAAGTTTCCACGACGCAGTTAAGTAATAAATTACCAAGTATGGATTTGTTGATTTTCGAAGTCTGAACAGTGATATGAAATTTGTGTGGACTTTCAACGCACTGAAACTTTTAACTCGTTTATGATTATTTTTACACATTGAGGACAGAATCGCACTAATGTATAATACCGTGTCTATTAGAAGGAAAGGGAGGAGAAGGGTAAGTAGGAGAAAATGTTTTAATTTCTAATATGCCGTGTCTATTAGAAGGAATGGTAGGAGAAGGGTAAGTAGGAGAAAATGTTTTAATTTCTAATATACCGTGTCTGTTAGAAGGAAAGGAAGGAGAAGGGTAAGTAGAAGAAGATGTTTTAATTTCTAATATACCGTGTCTATTAGAAGGAAAGGTAGGAGAAGGGTAAGTAGGAGAAAATGTTTTAATTTCTAATATACCGTGTCTGTTAGAAGGAAAGGAAGGAGAAGGGTAAGTAGAAGAAGATGTTTTAATTTCTAATATACCGTGTCTATTAGAAGGAATGGTAGGAGAAGGGTAAGCAGGAGAAGGGTAAGTAGGAGAAAATGTTTTAATTTCTAATATACCGTGTCTATTAGAAGGAAAGGTGGGAGAAGGGTAAGTAAGAGAAAATATTTTAATTTCTAATACATTCTTTTGAGCCGACGAACTTTCAATGCTCGCAACCAAAAAATTAATCGTGGATTAAAAAAATTTCGATTCAAAAGCACAAGGTAAGACAAAATTAAAGAAAAATGCTGTGATCATTTGGCAGGAAAGATGGTCTAACTCTATAAAAGGTAGAGTTACGAGGTAATTTTTGATAAAGTAGATCTAGAGAGATTAAAAGTTGACTTTTTCCTTAACCAGGTTTCCACTGCACATGGAATCTTCAAAACATACCAGAATTGGTTTCTTCTTTGGTAAGATCAGCAAAATAAATAATATAGATGGCGCTTTACTCTTTCTCTCACAGGGTTAATTTTTTTCTTCTCCCTTCCTGTTTCGTTTTGCATTTGTTTAGGGTGGACTCCTAAAATGGTGAGGTAAGGTTGGATAATTTTTCTTCTTTTTTGTTTTTGAGAGTATTTTTTGCACTTTTATTTCTGAAGGATGTTCTTTTCCATTCAACTTTAGGACTTTTTGGGTCAAAACTTGGGCTATATTTTACTAAAGTCCTGCCCTTATACGGAAAAGTCCGTTTTGGAACTCTGCTTCTTCGGTTTGACGTACGAGAAGAGGGTTTCCGCCATTATGTTGTCTTGCTTTCTTTGTTTTGTTCTGTTCTTTGGTAAGAGTGAGAAATGGAATTATAGAATAGACAAAGGGGATTCTAAACATCTTCTTTTGGAGTGTAGGATATGGAAGCACGAAGGAAAAGCCTTGAAATTTGATTGGAAGCCTCCGTTGAAAAATCTTCTTTTGTATCCCAGTTTCCAAAACTTTTCAAGGATTGTTCTTCACAAACTCTTAACTCTTGAATTTCAGATTGTGTAGCAGTTTAATATATCTTTTTCTATGCTTACTGCTTTTTCTAAGCAGTTCAATATATCTTTATTTAGGGTCAGTTGGAGTAATTGGTAGCGAATTTCGCAAACCCTGCAGTTTTTTTACCATTTAAAAGGATAGTATGCAATGTAGAAGAGGTCCATATTTTTTGTGCGTGCATAAACATATTCTGAAGGGTTCATTAAACAATACCTCCTTTAAAAAATAATTTATTAACCTCACTTTTAAGAGCGCTCTTATTTTACCCCGAAGTGTTCCCAATTACCCAGAGATTACGGGGTAATTGGGGACACGTATATCGGGATTTGGTCGCAGTAGCTAATTGATTTGAAAATAATAATTTTTATATGATTAGAAACTACTTCATATTGTCTCAAAATACATTTAATTGCTTTTCCCCAATTATCCCAAACTACTGTCTTTTGAATGCTTTCCAGCAAAAATTTCTTCTATTCCATAGAATATCACATATAAACTATTATAACTATTTACTACCTTCAAGTTGGTGTAATTTCTAACCATTCTAACTCAAATTTTGTAGGGAAAAGGTCGGAAAGGAATCTTTATACAAAGTGAATAATATGACACGCTAGAAGGAAATAGGTAAGAATTAAAAATCACGCATAAAAATTAGTAGAAACTTGAAATCGAACGTTCTATTCAATATTCTACAAATTTTTCTTTGACATTTACTCTACCTGAAAACCGAATAATTCTTTCTGACAATCTACTTCAAAGATTCGATCTGGGAATATCGATTTTAACTGATTCTTGGAAATAACAAACTGGTCATTCAGCACCGACTTGATTTAGCCAAATTGGTGGACCTCAAACCTATAATATCATGTTCACCACCATCAAATTCTTGAATCTCACATACGTGTGAATAATGTGTCTTCATTCTAGCACCTTCAACGTTTTCGATCAAATCGAACTTGTTTGTTGAAAAATTGAGACTGGATAATTTCAGATAAATTACCTCCTCCATCTCAAGGAGCCTCCGGTTCTTGTTGAAAAGAGCCAAAATCATCATCTTCAGATTCCTCCATCAGTATCACGTTTTCTTCTTTCTCGTCGTCAGTTTGTTGTTTTCTTCCAAACTTGAAGTCAAACGGCTTCATATCCGTACTAACAAAGAACTTTCATGCGTCAAATGTTATATGCGTGTAGATCACATTGTAAATTGTTTTAAAATGTCAGTTGTTAATTTGACATAAGGCAGCGAGCTTTCCTGAAGGGACGGAAAGCAATCACGTTCCTGGATTTAAAATTGCTTCCTATAAAGTAATAAATTATTCCAAATACATAAAAATATAGTTTTTTTTACATTAAAAGCCTGCTCCCAATTACGCCGCAGCAAAAATAGTGAGGGGTAATTAAGAACAGTAACTTGTTCCTCAAGAAAAATTCCAAAAACGAAAATTCAAATATCCAGACCTAATATATATAAATTAGCAACTTAGCTTGCATATAACCGGCGTATAAAACGGAAAACGAAACTTGAGAAATTGTGATTTAACTTTTCTGAACGCGGTTGCAATTAAAGGTAACAAACGTTGAATAGGAAAGTGTTTACTAAATTGTTAACTAACGTAAAACTAGGAAAGTGTTTTTCTTCTTTCTCTAGAGTGTCTTAAACAAAGCAAATGCTTTGCAGTTCGCTTTTGCCTCACTCATATGCTCTTGAGTAGCCGATCCGAATTAGTATTTATTCGGAATTTTCCCGCCTGTGTGTGACACTACAATTTTTCCTTGCATTTTTTAAAATTTCTTAATGTAGTATTATTATGTATTCTACATAAATTTTAGTTTTGTTTTAGTTCTTTGTCTTAATTTCAATTTTTTCTTTTCTGAATTTTCTGTATATTGTCATGTATATTGTTTTCTCTTGATTTTTGACACTGTGTTTTTTCATACATTGTGTTGTACGTTTTGTGAATCTTCCCTGCCGGTATTCATGCGCCGTACACCGTTTTGGACTGGTAGGTAAAGCCTATGAGGGCTAAATAAATAAATAATGCATTTTCTTCATTTGTTTTTAAGTAAAGTGGTATATCGACATCCAACTAAATGAGGACAATGCAGTCAGGTTGCCTATTTGCGATGAAACTTTATTTTGTGTCAAACATGAATATGGGTTACTTCCCTGAGAAGATATTTTCCACTGTGGTATCTCTTCGAACGTACAGTATTTATGACTTATAAGTTTATGCTTTACCTATGAGCATCGTTTATGCTTCTTGTAACACTACATGTTTAGAAATTATAGCTCACTTAGCATTAGATAAACAACAACAAAATCAAAAATTATCGCTAACTTACTGTGAAAAGAATGTAGGCTTTGTTTTCAAGAATCATTTTACGTCTTGTAATAATACATATAATAATAATATACTATTCTAAAAGAGATGCTTTGCAATGCTTCAGCAAACATAAATTAAAAATATGTCATTATGTTTCTTTTCAAAAGGCTGTTTTAATTCTATTGAGGTATAACGCGTTGTCTTAAAAAAGTAATGATAGTATAATCTAAATATCTGTAAAATTGTTTGTATCAGCAGAAACCTCAGATAACTAACGGAAGAGAGAAAAATAACCGCTTTTTTTTCTCATTGTGTCCAATTAGAGAGGAGGTGGATGTTTTTGTAAATTTTTGTAGATCCCCAAATATCACCTAAAAATTTCTCAGAAAATTTTCATAAAAGTTCTGCATTCTTGAAAATTTCTTAATCTCAGCTCGAAAAAAGAAAAGAATGCGAGGGTTTTGCACCTCCAAGTATACATATACGGAAATAGGAAAATGAAGCTCATTACTGGAGCGTTATTTGTCCTCATAACAGTATAGTTTTTGTACTGTCTAATTAGTTGACCCCCCCTTCTGTTTTGGGGATGCGTTTTCTTATTGATTTAATTACACGTCCATGTAACAATTGAGATGCTAATGGTTTACTGGTCATTTTTATATCGAGTTATAACTACACTGTAAAAAAAATCCCGTAAAATTTACTGTTTTAAACTGGCAGCTGGGTTGGTTGTGCAAAACCGTAAAAGTTACGAAGTAAATCCGTAGGCACAACGGTTTTTTACCATACAGGAACAAGTTTTTCCCGTAAAAGTTAGGAAGTAAATCCGTAGTCACAACGGTTTTTTACCGTATAAAATCAAGTTTCCTCCGTAAAAATTAAGTCATCGAAGTAAGTGACGTCATCGACTGAGTTGAGTTGTTTTTCTCCCTCTGTTCGAGTTGAGTTGAAATGTGCTGATGTGTATTATCAATTAGGAATATTAATTAATCAAGGCTTAATTATTAATTTCAATTAGTTTAATGTCATTTTTAATTGAACTTACTTGGACGATTTCGATGCAAGATGGTGACAAAACTTCTAACTCCTCTGAGCCGGGGATTGAAACCGCGTTCTTAGAAATAAAAGGCAGTCGCTCTAACCACTAGACCACCGGAGACTTCATAAAACGAAGTAAAAATAATCTATTTGAGTTCTAAAGTCACTATAGCTCTAGTGGCGCCACCTAGTGGTGCAAAAATCAACTATTGCCAGAACACGCGTTTTAAGGTTAGCTTTCATGAGTGACAACAGGTTACTGCAACATGTGTAAACAACAGCGGAGATGGAACCCTATTAAAAACATGAAATGAATGCAATAAAATTACATTTAAGAAAAGGGAAATTTATCGTACGGAAAGCATTACCGTATGACGAAAAATAGAATTTGAACTGACGGTTTTAAACCGTTTATGGCTGGAGCGTAAAACGGTGAAAAACCGTTTTGTCAACAAAACAGCTTTAAACCGTCAAATATACGGAAAAAGTCCGGGAAAAAAACGGATATTTTTTACAGTGTAGGGTTACTATACGTCCGGACTAGTGTCCGAATCTTCAAAATGTCTGGATTTACAGCAGTAAATGAGGTGAGAAAAAAATTTGGTTGTAGTAAAGCAGATCCGATGCATTCGCAAAAACTGACGTCATTCCTACAAAGAAAGAAAATTTCTTGTTGAAACTGTCTGTTGATGAGAAAGCGGAATAGCCTCCTTACCCAGGCGCCATTTTAAACTGAAAATTGATAGTTTTGACAGTTTTGTTTCAATTCTGTTTTTCATTAATAAAAATTGCATCTTTGCATTTTCTCTAATCATTAAAAAAAGTATTTTTGTATTCTGACGTTTTAAATTTTTTTTGACTTCCTCAATCTCTGTGCTAGTGTTAAGAAAAAGCGTCGATTGTAGGCAGGTTTTAGAATTTTATACTATACATTACCATTCTTGACCTTTCACCCCCTAACGTGTCGGATTTGAACAAATAAATTATGGCAACCCTAGTTATAAAGTCAATGAATGACTTAATTTTAGCGTATAAATTTAAAAACGGCACAATTCGATTTGAGTGAAGTTCTGAAAAAAACTATTAAGGAGTTATTAATCAACAAACATGCTTTCAGTAACAGTTATCCGGCAAATCTGAATCAAATAATGCAAATTAAATTGCTCTTATCATTTTCCAATGGCCGCGGTTGTCCGATGGCAAACTGTGGTTAGTTAATTGGCTGTCATCGTTTTAATGGCACAAGAGCACATTTGACCATACTACGGCAAACATATGGTGTGAAGAGGAAGGACGTGGCAACTCTGGATTTGCGGTCAGAAGATCGCGGGTTCGCAACTGGAAGAAGTGTGTGCGAGTCTCGTGCGCGGTAAAGCTAGATCGCGGATCAAACGTTCCCACTTTCTGTGTCGGGGAAGTGGGATGTCGGCTCAGGTGTCATGCTCGTCATATGACTATTGGTTTAACCCTTTGACTATGTAGTTTTAAATTCAGTTTTCTATGCGAATGAAGATAATAGGTTCCAAATAAGCCAAAATAATTGTTTAGATTCTTCTCCGAGCAAAGGATCGGTGTGGGGGACTAATAGTCCCATAACCAATCCAGCGGGAGTGGTCTCTCCTAAACTTTCTAGTATACTCCCTAACACATGTGGAGGAAAAATAAGCTAAAAGGCACTAAAACGCATCAAGCGTCTCGAGCACAGTTGGAGAAAAATGTTGTAATAGAAAATCTCATGCACATTGCCAGAGTGCTTAAGAAATAAAAAAGTAGTATGAGAAACAGAACATAAGTGGCATTAACTTTCGTTTTGTTGATAACAATCACTTTCGTGATTGTTATCAACAAAAAGTGCCGAGTGAAAATAATGCAAAATCCACTAACAGAAAAAAATGCATTACAAATTACAAAATAAAACTAACCGTAAATTAAATATGCAACTCTTTTCGGGAAACTATTTCTTTGTGACTGACTATAAATCACCGAAATGAAAGCGAAAGACAGACCAAGAGGCAACGAGCAGAATTTGGCAATGAGCCAAGACGTAGTATGGTGAAATAGAATCGGAAGCAATAGGGTTAGTAAGATTTCGCAATAGGGTTAGTAAGATAAGAAAAACCAACTTTCGAACTTGAATGCCTTTTTTTAACCGATTGACACGAAAATTGGACACAAATCTACAATTTAGGTTAGAAGGGCACATACAAAATTTCATTTATCTAAGTAATTTTGTTAAGTTATTTCATTCAAAAGTATGCGATTATACAAACCGACAGACACTCAACCATTTGACGGATATTCCCCAAACTTTTATACGGACCTATCTATGTTCATGACGATAAAACTGAGTACTAAATTTTATCCATCAAGCTATCCAGGTTTCTGAGTAGTAGTGTTCACATGAACGTGGACAGACAGACAGACGGACTTTTCGTAGACGGATTTTGTCCAAAATTTGATAGAAATCTACAAATTGTGTTTAAAGATCACATACCAAATATCATCCTCGTAGCTATAAAAACTTTCGAATTATCGTGTTCACAGACAGACATAATTCAAAAATTGTGTTTTTCGGACTCGGGGAGGTCTAAAACATGGAGATTCGTCAAAATCTCGAGTTCGAATTTTTGACGATTACAATACTTTCTCTTTGTATACTTCGTATACGAGAAAGTAAAATCACTACATTTTGATAAATAAAACATGATTATTATTAGTTTTGTGAAAGCTTATTTATATATTCACAAAATTTCATCGATATTATTGCAAAAAGAACATGTATTGCTTTCCAGTAGATCAAATCTATCAAACATACATGGAAGAAAAGTTTTTAGTAAACAATGGTTTTTGAAGGGAAAATAGGCTGTTTCATCTAGGTGACTAAAGATGAAATTAGCACAATTGTTTTGTCCTACAACTGGGTCATATAACGATGAGTTTTAAAGCAATTTTTATACCGGTAGTAAATTAAAGAGGTGAGTGGGACGTATAAGTCAAAGTGGACGTAAGTAGTCAAAAGTTTAAAAGGAATCTGTAGATTGAAAAAGGGAAATAATACAAATATCTTTCTATTTTTCGCATTTGTTTTTAAACTAAACTGAAAAATTAACCAACATTTTATAATAGATTCTTTACATCAGTGGTGTCTTTAGTGATTTTCGTTCCTTTTTTTCGGCTAATAATGAGCATCAATGTAATAACACACGTTTTGAGCACGTTGTGTGAGTTCCAAATTATTGGCGTCTGTTTCCTCCATCCAACTTGTTGGCGTCTGTTTCCTTCATCCAACTTGTTGGCGTCTGTTTCCTTCATCCAACTTGTTGGCGTCTGTTCCCTTCATCCAACTTGTTGGCGTCTGTTTCCTTCATCCAACTTGTTGGCGTCTGCTCCCTTCATCCAACTTGTTGGCGCCTGTTTCCCTCATCCAACTGCTGATTCGATTAACAGGTATGTCTCAAAATAGATCTCGTATAGTTTTAAATCTTTCTTAATCACTTTTTACTTGCACTCGTATATTATATCATTCTTAATAACTTTTATTACTTACAGTGAAAAACCCGATAATTATGTAATGGTAGGTATTATCAATAATCCCTATTCCAAACTCTAAATAAATAAAGCATCTGAAATGTATATGTAATGTTTGGCTAATTCGTACAATTAGTGCCAACTTAATTACAGTAACTAATTATGAATAGTTCATAAACTATGTATGTTTTCGATAAGTACTTGGTTAGAATGTTAAGTTTTTTAGGTAATGGAATAAAATGTGTTTCCTTTATGACAATTGATGAAATTTTTCTTCACATTTTGATCATTTCATGCAACAACAACAGAAAAACCTATCTTCATCATAAAACATTTTTAATGACTAAAGTCCAAAAAATGCTGGATGTGTTTAAGGAAAAGAAGAAAATTGCTCTCTTAAAATGAAACGGTACATTTGGTAAAAAAGAAGACAGGATTATCATGCAATTCTCAAGACAGAAAGTTCGAAAGAAACACTAAACACATATATTAATTTCGTTAAAAAAATCTTTAATTGCTTTTCAGGATTCAAAAGAATATTTAGAATGCGTCTGTAGTACTTTTGAAGCAATTAAAGTTGTCTTAATGAATCGGGATTTCATAATTATTCTTCAAAAGTAGTTTCAAAATTATTTACAAGTGAATCCTGCACTTTATTTCACTTTTCATTCGAAAATTATTATTCGAAAAATTTATTGAAAAAACATTATTTAAAAATGTATAATCTTTGAAAGGAAGATAATTCTTTTAACATAAAGGGATTATGTAACTATAAAAAACATTCATTAATGCAAGCTTTTCCTTATACCAAAAGTACAATGAAAGAGTGTAATTCTCCGTTCGTCTTAATCTAGAGAATGAATATTAATACATTACTTTTACTTAAAAAAGTTTTTCATTGTTTTGAAATTGAAATGGAATTATATTGATTCATTAATCTCGCCCGGCTCGCAGATAAATAAGCGCATAAAAAGAAGCTTTCCAGATGAATAGAAATGGGCATAATAGCCATTTCAAGAGATTATAATAAATCCTCTAGACTAAGTCAAAAGTAAAGAGCATAACTTGTTTAATTCATCATGTAGGAACTCATTATTCCGTTGTGAAAGGAAAGTTTATTACGGACTCTTGCAAGAAACTCTTACTTATTTTTTTCAATTATGATCAGAACGACATTTTTTAAAGATTATGATGAAAAAAAAAATGCCATTATCTGAATATACGTGAAAAAATTGCGAATAAAGCGTAATTTGACATCATTTAAGCAATTAATTAGTTGCCTTATTTTCTCCTAGAAGAAGATGAAGTAATTAAACTAAATTTTCCAGGAAACTTGTGTCTCTCGAGTTAGATACTCTTGGAGTATATTTTTATGGGATGCATGGGGTTCTGCAAAAGGCTTAAATAAGATAAAAATTGTTAAATAAGCTAAAACGTAAACACTCGTTAAGAAGATAAGAAAAAAAGTCTCGCCAGCATTTTCTTGTTTTTTTATTTAATTCCAAAATAACTCGGAAAATAGCATAGGAATTTTCACTTTCTTTAATGAAGACTGTTTTACTCCCTTAGGGAATCCTAAAAATTGTTAGGAATTTTCTCTAAATCGATTTTAATGTCTCAATAAGTCCCAAAAATGAAAAAAATGTCTCTCTAGACCTTTCTTGTTTATTTATTTATTTATAAAATAACTCGGAAAATCATGCAGAAATTTTCACTTTCTTTAATGCAGACTGCTTTACTCCCTTAGGGAATCTTAAAAATTACTGTGAATTTTGTTCTAAACCGATTGTAATGTTTCATTAAATCCCCCCCCCGAAAAAAAGGCTCTCTAGACCCTTCTTATTTATTTATTTAATTCCAGAATAACTCGGAAAATAGTATAGAAATTTTCACTTTCTTTAATGAAGCCTGTTTTACTCCCTTAGGGAATCTTAAAAATTATTAGGAATTTTGATCTATATCAGTTTTAATGTTTCAATAACAGCTTTAAACGCGTTTTTCTGTTGGAGTTTATTTCTTCACAACAAGTTACAAATAACTTAACCTATCAAGGGCTGCTATTTAAGGTTAAAACACCAGTTTTTATGGACGAAAATATAAAGTAAAAAACAACAAAAGAAAATATTGAATTATTTCTCGTTACTGAATTTTTGAAGTTTATTATTTTTGTGATATGTCCGTGTGAGGTAAAAAATAATGAGTAATAATCAGATTCTTTATTCAAGAAATATAAAATAATTTTTTATCAACCGTAGAATTCAGCAAATTAATGATAAACTATTTAAAAAGTGAAAAAATTGCTTTTTTTACAAATAAAGGATAAAAAAGAATTAAATTTCAAAAAAGAAAGAACATTTTAAAATTTCTAATAATGATAAATTTTTAGCAGAGAAAACCAAAAAGTGGACATTTTATAATTGCAATTTCTAGTGAAAACGAAATAAAATTTATGTTCATTAACATCAGTAGAATAGTTGTTTCTGCTTGTTAGATGAATAAATTTCACACAGTTTTTCCAAGAAATCAAATTTTCAAACAGTAATAAAACTTTGGATTTGAAAATTGAAACTCTCTTGACACTTTATCAGTTTTTGTCAATCCATCTAGTATAAAATATCATTTTCCAACCCCAAAAAAGGGCCCCATTGTCATTTTTCATTTACAGGGTAACTTTTCAGGAAACTAAAGATTGAATAAGAATAGTCGGGCATATTTTTAAAAATAAATCTAATAGAGTAGAAATACCACTGTAATCTTCAGTAAAAATACTTAGTATCTTAAATCATGTTCTTCTTGATTTCACTCCTTTTTGATCATTTCCTTTCTCATATTTTGCGTGTAAAAGCATTCATAATTTTTTTTCTCTTAAAACTTTAATAAATTTAGGGTTAATTTTATTTCATTTTCAGAATTCATAATTTTCTCAGCATATATTTTGCATGAATTAGTTCAATCAGGGATTGTACTAAAAGAAAATTCTTTCATTGAATGATAGGCCTCGATTGATTTCATCCCATATATTTTTTTTAAGAATAAAAATTCTTAAAGTAATATCTACCACTCCCGCATGATATTACTTTACTTGATTTTACTTGAACGATACTTGATTTTAATTTGAATAAGTTTGAGTACATTCTTTTTTACACTGTGGCGTGGGGCCCCTCAGACGCTGGGCCCTATTTGGAGCAATTGGTCCAATGGGCAAAAAGGCCGGCCCTGGAGTTTTAAACACTAATACTTAAGTAGTAATCGCGCTGTATAACGAGTTTCACTTTATATTGAATCAATAATTCTTTATACTTTTGTAGAAGATTTTTTCCGGTATATTTCGTAGTTTTCAAAATAAACATCTCGAAATAGTCTTTTAATAAGAAATCAAATAAAAGCGTTACCATGAATTAATTGAACTAACATATTTAATTTTCATTTTATTGAACTTAACGCAGCAGCATTGCGTATTTTTTACCATACTATTCTGATTCATCTATTTTATTTGTTGAAATTTATTTCATTCATTAATATTGTTTCGAATTTTATTCCTTAACTTGCATTTGACATAGATTTCACGTGACTTCTGTATAGATTTGTCTTGTGATTTTTATAATGATTACTCTTTAGGATTAAATTAACTTATTGCATTGATTTAATTTTATTTTTTATTTATATTTGAGACAGTGTAAGTGCTATCTCTGTAGTGTGTACATATTAATAATGAAATATAATTTTCACTTTATCTCGAAAACTAGAGCCAATCTGACAAAAAGAATGAAAGATTCGGAATCAGCACTGCGAAATTTCCATAAAATCACTAGAATGAAACAAGCAAAAATCAGTGTTGCACAGTGTTATTTGTTTAAAGCATTCTAGAATTAACAGTAAATGCTGAGGTACGTTTTATTCAGTGAGATAAATTGTTGAATCAGAGAATCTCATAAAATCACTGGAATGCAATAAGCAAAAATCAGTGTTGCCGAGTGTTATTTGTTTAAAGCATTCTAGAATTAACAGCAAATGCTGAGTTACGTTTTATTCATTGAGATAAATTGTCGAAAATAGGAACTTGATTCATTTAACTGACTCTTTTGGAATAATGTAAGATTATCAGAAAATATGAAGTACTGAATCTTTGTTAAAGAAACAGTTATTCAATTTATGAAATAAAAGCTAAAATAATTAATAATGAAAGCTCAAAGCAACATTTGCGAAGTATCTTATGCATTTATAGCAAATGACAACTCAAGGTGACGGTACACATAAAGGGATTAATTGCCTCAGAACTTGTGAATAAAGTCATATATGTTTCCAAGCAACTCAGTGCAATATAAATATTTCTATAAAGTAGAAAAAAA
>BGPR01036927.1:0-15329 GCA_013235015.1 Araneus ventricosus
CTGATACTTCGTTCCAGTACGTATTGCTCTTGATTCTTGGGGCACAAAAAAGTAGCGAAAAGAAAGTATACCGAAAGGAGGAACTTTGACATCTAAAATCTACTCGGTAATGAGGTGCGTTTCGGATTGCATCATGGTTCCTGCTATTTGAGTGCATCTTTCGCTCTCAATATTTCAAAATAAATAAATTTTTATGTAAAGAAAATTCACTTACATATTTAAGTAGAATGATTTTTCTACAAATACGGACTGTGTTTTTAAAAAAAGTTCTACTGAGACTTCCCCATTTCTAGTGTCGCAGTAGCATAAGCCTAATTGTGTTAGATAAAGAAAATCTAATAATACAACGCCTTTTTTTTGTAATCGATTGAAATGAAAGTTGGACCTGAATTACCATTAAGTTAGACATTCACATACCATTTCATTTATCAAAGCAACTGTATTTAGGAGTTATATGGCTTTCAAGTATGCGATTATACAGACAGACAGACGGTCAACCCTTTGACGGAAAAAATCAAAATTTACATACGGACCTACATTTCTTGATGATAAAACTTGCATTTGCCAAATTTTATCATCCCCAGCTATTCAAGTTTTTGAGTTAGCCAGTGTTCACATGAGCAGACCAGACAAAAAGACTTCCATATACAGATTTTGTCCAGAACTGATGAAACTACAAGTATGTCAGATCCACTTCTGTTCATCCCCGTAGCTCACAATAGTTTTCAGGTTATCGTGTTCACAGACAGAAACAGGCCTAATTCCAAAATTGTGTTTTCTGAGGACTCAGGAGGTCTAAAACGCGAGGAGATTCGTCAAAATCTCAGGTTCTTTTGTATTACAATACTTTCTCTTTGTATACTTCGTATACGAGAGAAAGTAACCAGTAGTGGCCTCCCCTAAACTTTCTCGTATGCTTCTTAAAATTTGTCATTTCCCTCCCCTGCGCGGATAAAATTTTTGAACCTACCTGTCCCAAGAATGCAATGGCTTGTCGAAGAAGGTTTTCATTGTAGATTATAGTGATTGTAAAATATTTATCTGTATTCAAAGAATTACCTTATGTATTAAAAAACTTAACAATAGTTATTTTCCTGCTCCACTCAGCAAGCTCCACTAATGCAGGGGCGTGCGAGCGAGAGAAAACAGGAGAAAATTACCTCGTTCGCTATTGCTGAATAAACTTACGCATGCGCAGAGATTATAGTACGCAAGTAAAAAAAATTAAATATGCAATTTGATCATGCTTTTTTTTAATCAGTTGAGAACGAAGAAATTCGACACAGATCTATAATTAATGTTGGCAGCTTCATCATACCAATTTTTATTTATCTAAGCCTATTTATCTAAGGTTATTATTTTATTTATACAAGGTTTAGAGTATAATTTTTTACAAGTATACGATTATCCGACAGATAGTCAACCTTTGTAGTTGGCTAAACTTTCATAGGACCTACATTCCTGAAGATAAAACTGTGGCACCAAATTGTATCTTCTTGATTACGAGACACCTCGCCCCTGGTCCCGGAGACAGTGCATTGTCAGGATCCAAATTGTATCTTTCCTAGCTATTCTTTTACGGATTTATAGTGTTCACATGACCGCGGACAGACAGACTTCCCATATTGGACGGGTTTGTCCAAAGTTTTGATAAGAAACTTACAATCATGTATTAAGATACATATACCCAAATTTCATCCCCATAGCTCTAGACAGTTTTCCGAGGTTATATTGGTGCAAGACAGACAGACATAATTCCAAATTGTGTTTTAAGGACTCAGGAGGTCTAAACATTGGAAATTCTCAAAATCTCGAGTTCAGGAATTTTTGACGATTCTTTCTCTTTGTATATACTTGTATGCAGCTATTTAATGTAGTAAAAAGAATTACCATGTTATAATTATTGAACAGAGGGAGTTCTAAAAGGTATTTTCTAATGAGAAGCACAATCATTCAACGTGAGAAAAATCTAAAACCCAGCCATCAACTTCCTAAGATGTCTCATCACAAAAACAAAACTGCTATCCGATCATTGTACTCTTGGCATAGGGATCCCAATTATTTGTCATCACAAGTAAGTAGATGAAGATTCTATCAATTTAATTGGATTCTGTGTGGTCCCTGGAATCGCACTTTGTCCTCCGGAATGTTTTATTAAATGCTTTTTTAGAAAAACCATTTATATTTTAACAGTTCTTAAAAGAAAACATTGAGTCATAATCATCACGTTCCTTGAATACTAAAAGCACAAAATATTCACTATTAAGATTATTTATATTCAATGATAACTTTAATCTAAACTAACTCTAAATTGAAGCGATATTTTTCATACAAAGAAGACTAAAATTTTTACGTTTTATTAATATGTTTACAAATAATATAAATAAAAATATAAATAAAATAAATTCTACAAAAGAATTTAGTACAATATTATCCTCATGTGACTCACAGTTAAATTGTTTTCCTTTCTATAAATTTAAAAACACTTTTAGAATTTTTTTTATATATAAGTGAAGCTATTGAAATGCATGATGAAATATTTGTTGTGTTTTCTTTGGTCTTTCTGTAAATATTAAAAAAAAAAATGGGTTCAGATATTTAAAACAGTAGAGTTGAGTTAAAAAATTGCTTTATATTTGCAACATATTTTAGTGATATATAAAGACTCATGATCCTCGGCTGAGATAATTTAATTCAGAAAATGTTAATTATTCATTACTGTAGAAACCATTTACCTACCCAAAAAACCCTTCTATTAAAATAAAGCTAAACTTTTCTCGATTTGTTAATATTGTTTTACGTCCGGGATTGTTAACAATAAATTGTGCAATGTCTATTATTTTTAAGAAGATTAAATATTTGTATATTACCTTAGAATGGGTGAGTTTGTGTGTAGTGGGGTGAGAATGCGCCATCACGGCATTTCCGAAACATGCAACTCTATTGGCTGACAGGCAAAACCAGTATTTCATAACCATGACGCTAATCGACGGTTATCAGAGAAACTGTTGGCTTTTACTATTAGTCATTAAAGAACACGTATTTTCAAAGCGTATTTCATAACGAATGGGTGAGTTTGTGTGTAGTGGGGTGAGAATGTGCCATCACGGCATATTCGAAACACCCAAACATACACACTCTATTGGCTGACAGTCAAAGCCATTATTTCATAACCATGACGCTAATCGGTGGTAATCAGAGAATCTTCTGGCATTCACTATTAGTCATTAAAGAACACGTATTTCCAAAACACTGTGATGGCACATTCTCACCCCTCGTGGCCCAATTCACCCCATTCTAAAATATGATATACATATTTAAAGTTTCTGAGAAAAAATTTCTTTTTTATAATATAATCAGAAGAAATCGAAGAAAATGTCAGCTGCTGAAAAAGTAACAAATTATGAGTAAAAAAGTATTTAAAAATTCCATATTTTTATCTTATTGAAAAAGTGAAAGAAAAATTATTTTATAATGAATTTTAATTGCCAAATTTTGTTCTGAAACTTTTTGTAAATAACTCTTCTTAAAATGCATCTTTATTTATTACTAAAATTCAACAAATTGGAGTTTTTTTAAAATTAAACTAATATGCTTAGTGAAATACGAATTCAAGGACCCAAAAATTCGATCCACCCAGCAGCAAGTTTAATTAAATTATACATTTATTTACTATGAGATGCTTTTGATGTAAAAGAATACAAACACGAATGAAAGAAAACTTATTCAGTTCAATAAATTAAAAGCATTATTAAAACTTATCTTCTGTATTTAATAGAATGGAAAATTTAAAACCCAAATCTGACCTATATGTAATAAAATTATACATTGATTTATTACAATATTTTATAGATACTATATAATAAAATTATACATAGAAGAAAAAAATGCTTTAAATTTTTGAAACAAGCTTATACCTTATTATCTTTAATATGTTTAAATGCAAAAATATAAATTAAGATTAAAAGTTAAACCACTGAAAATTAATGTCAAAGATTCTCCGTAAATTACTTAAACGAAAGCAGTTTAATCAAAAAAAGTAGTTAAAATGCGTTGAATTCTCAACAGAAGCTGTTTTATGAAGATGACGCAAATGGACCTTTTGGAATTCTTTAAAAAACAAACAGGCCTTGCCTGCAGAAGGCCACATACTTCCTGTTGTAACACTGAGGAAAAATAAATAACATCCCCATTAAAAAAACCATTACCCGGAAAAAGCATACAGGTTAAAATGTGGCTGCTACTAGACTGAAGATACAATCTAGCTTGTTCTATAATTTAAGATGAAATTATGAAGATGGGCATAAACCTCAGTTATCTGTTTCATACACTATTAACTTCCTATCTTGGCTTTAGGCTGGTCATAAAATATTTTTGAAATCCATCTTCTGTCCCAATACCATAACTAATATGCGTCTTCACGGAGCCTGCTCAGATGTTATTGTCGCGACTTTATTTTGAATTTTTCTCTCAATGGTCTGCAAGAAACCAATAGGTCATTAGCGTAGACGAATGGGCTAACAACACAGTGGGCGCCACCACTGCGATATTCTTTCACGGAAACGGAGGCAATGTGTACCAGCGACCTATAGTGTTGATTTATCCGACACATTTGTCTCCACATTATCTACTTTGATGAAGGTTAAACAGAGATGATGAAGGGTTTCCACCATGTGGCTCGTGTTTCGCCTCACGTCACGAGACTTGGTTGTCTCTTTTTTCCTATCAGGAGAATAGCTCGATTATTACACAAACTGGTGGGAAAATGCTTTTCATTGCGTCCGTAACGCTTACCGGAACTAAAATAGACAAAAATGCATATACAGTAAAGCAACGTTTATACGTTTCTCATTTATACGTCGTTTCACCACAGTCCCGATTCATTCATATTCATTGTAATGATAAATTGCTTCGTTTATACGACGCAAAGCTTCGGTTATACGTCTTTCCCCCCTGTTTTAAAATGTGAAAATTTTTTCCTTTCTAATACGTAAACTGTGCAAGATGTGATCATGACTTGGAAATTATTCACAATTGATAAATTAATAAAAAAACAAATCGTATGGTGGTAATTTAAGCGATGATGAAGAAATTATTCCACCTTCCTTTAAAAACCCAATGGACAGATGACCGAAAAACTTCGAACTTATTTCTTTTGTCAAAAATATAGTAAAAAACATTCAAAGAACTTGATTCGATTCATAATGATGTATTTAATACTCGCAGACAGTCAGCACATCAGACGGCGGTTAAATATTTTCATAATTAAACGCCTACCAGCATACACATAAATCGTATAAAGCAAGAAATGTATCATTAGCACTCAAGATATGTAATAAAGGTATTTTTTTCACTTTCATGGCAGATGTTTAATTTTAAAATTTAATTATTGATTCCCATACTATGTAGTATTATACTAGTACTATCTTAAAAAAATACTTTAAAATTAATACCTTTAAATGAATTTGCGTTAGTAGCATTATAGTTCGTAATAATCCAAGCTGTTTATTAAAATTTCCATTATTCGTCTAAGTATTACGTTAGTCCCTTGAAAGACTTATAAACGGTGCTTTACTGTATATATTATTTTAGTGCTCTTTGTGTTACTATTATTAGGAAATTTTGGGAGACAACTAAGAAAAATGATGACAAATGAAAAAAGCCCTTATGCGCCGACAAGTATGACTAAAGTCACCAGGATCAGCCTGGACAATTTTTCACTCTTTGTTCCAATTTGAAAGAAGCTTCCAGATTTGTTCCTGTTTTGAATAAAGTATTCCAGATTGTTCCACTTTTTACTAACAAGTAAACAGTTCATATATAAAAATCGAAAAGGTAAACAAGATTTTACTTTTAAAGAAGTAACTAGATTTATTTTTTTAAAATGAACGTCTACTGAAGAAATGAAATTAACATCTGAAGAAGTCTGCTTGGCGTCAAGTTGAGATCAACGATTCCATATAATTCATGACCTAACAGACAGTTTCCGTCACCTACTATCTATCCCTCGTTTATTCCGCAAGTTTGGCCTGAAATGGGCATTTTTTTTTTTTTTTTTACTGAGTACCGTTTCTGTTGGCTTTGTTTTAATATACATCTTAAACAGATATAAGAAAATAAAAACATTACATCCACCTCAAAAATATAGCTTAATAGTGTCCCAAAATGAAAAACAGAAAAATTCAAAGCGTTGACATCAAAAGAGTGAGGCATAAAATATTAATAAGTTGAGAAGTCTAAGATTTATTTTTATTCAGTTAAATGAAATTAAGTTAAATATTTGCACTGATTGTTCAAATTCTTGTTATTTTAACAGTTAAAAACTATAGAAACTCAAAGGATTGAAATAATTTCGTAATGCGTATGCGTTGAATTCATCCCAATGCTTCATTTCTGCATAAAATGTCACTATTATTTGCAATAATGGCATGTCAACGTCAAAAATGAGCCTCATCCTTAAAAGCGACTTAGAAAAAATTCTTGCTGCTTTAAACATGTTTCCCTCTAGGAACTGAATCCTTTTTGTTGATATTTGAATTAGATAACCTTATGTAATTGATAAGCAAACACAACCACGGTGATTTAGAAAGAAAATATCTTTATCTTCTTTCTCAATCACGAGATGCTTATGAATAAAGACAGATGTTAGTCTTCGGGGACTTCTCTTTTAGCTAAGACGGCATTCTAATCAGTTCAGAAGATTAGAATATCGGCTAAAAATAGACCGGTTATATTTAAAAGAAATAAAGAATGGTTTAAAAAGTAGTCTACCGCTGAAGATTACGCGACCTAATGAGAATTTAATACACCAACTTCGGAAAAGAGGAAGACTATAATGTTTAGGAAAATTGTTTTTTCCTCTAGTAAAGTCGATCAATCTTTATTTAAATTCATCAAGTGTATCCCTCATTTGAATTTCACCGCCATGCTTTTTTTCACACCTGCTGTCCGTTAGTTGACGATGCAAACATCCATCAGACTTTGAAATAGACCATAACTTTATTAACTAATTTTTCATTCATGCCCTCAAAAGTATCATTAAAACAATTATTCCCAAGTGTGGTCATTAACTTAAAATATATTAATCTTAATAATACAGTGCAGGGGGTGTCAAACTCATTGCCCGCGGGCCGCATGCGGCCCACTGAGAATATTTTTGCGGGCCACCAAACATAACAGTCTGTAACAAAATTTTTAATAAAGATTTAACGAACCACAACATTCGCTAATGACTAATTACTAGTTGTGTCACATCGACACACTAATTACCTCGCCACTAACAGCGAATATTTTAGGAGCCGATAATAAAATAATACCTATCACATTTGGAAGAAAACTTTTATTTGTTTTCTTCGATTTTCTTCGTAGGTATAGAATCAGTATCTAACCATATGCAAACGGAAGTAATGGAGATCCATTGCTGTTCAGATTTGGAGGCAAAATTCAGTGAAGTTGGGGAGCCTGAATTTTACAAATATTTGCCACCAAGCTTTGAAAATATTCAAAAAATGGCATTTGAAATTATTTATATTTTTGAAAGTAGTATTTGGTCCGAACAATTATTTTCATTTTTGAAAGGAAATACGCCTCCTGTAAGATCCAAAATTACTAATATTATTTTTGGATCAGTTTTGAAAGTAATACTGCGGTCATAAATAACCTCCGAAATAGGAAAGGTTTTTTCAGAGAAGAGATGTCATGTGTCAGGAAGAAATCATTAACTTTTCAGTTGTTCTTGTTCATTTTTTTAACTGTATTTTCGAAATAAAATAGCTTTTTTTTGCGGCCAACGTGAACTTATACCTTGTTTATTTGGCCCTTACTGGCTTTTGAGTTTGACGCCACTGATACAGAGTATTGTTTTGAAAGGTATCGTAATATTCCGGTTTAATTTTTTCTATCTTCTTTATAAGAGAAGTTATGAGCATTTATTTAAGGCCACATTTATAGTTGTTTCTAAATTTATATGAATCTTACTGATTTGGAGATTTTTTCACGCTATTAGTTATTTTAAACATAACATCTCCAAAAGTTGAAGCTACATTTATGTGACGTTTACTATGCGTATTTCCGTGCAATTAACAAAGATTAGTTAGTTAGGTATATTAACAAAGGTTAGTTATATTAACGTCCCGTTTTGAAGCAACACGAGGGCTATTTTGCTACGGACCTCGTATTTTTGAACCGCGGTCAGATGACGACGACGACGCCTGAGCTGCCGCCCCCTCTCCTAACTTCCGCACCACGCCAGCGGGAGGGCGTTTGGCCCCCTACGTATGATTTAGCGTGCAACAGGTCCAATGCACGAAGGATCTTTAGGTGAATCGGGTTTCGAACCTGGAACCCAAGGTCGAGACCCTACCACTAGGCCACCGCGGCCTGCGATTAATAAAGGAAACAACCCATTATTATAATTTTCCAGTTGTTTCCCAAGAAAAGATTGATAAAAAAATATTGAATTGCACGTAATTTTAAAGAAATTTTTATACTTTTATTTTCGTGAAACCATAACATATTTTTGTTGTACAAAAATTTCCGCAACAGTCTATATTCTAGAAATCGAGTAGAAAGTCTAGCTGACAGAATGTACCGCATAGACATCATGTTGGTTTTTCATATTTTGTGTTTGGTATAAATTTAGCATTTCTTTAGATTTACAAAATTTTCAGCCGTTTTTAAAGCGAAAATTAAATACAGTTTTCTAATCATCGGTGATGTTTCGGAGTCCGCTTGTTACATAATTTTAAATTACTGTTCAAGAGCCATTTTATAAAAATCCAATCCGCAGGTGTTTAGATACCTTAAATCTGCAAAAAAGAATTCCGAAATGATGCATTTTTGACGCTTCAAAATTAAATTATAATTTTCATTCAAATATTAAATCTTAATACTGTATTGAAGTCCCAAAATTACCTGAAGATTCTAATTACCTAAAGATAAATGTAAACCAGTTTTTAAAAATATCTCATATAATTTTCTTAGTATTTTTATATCTCAAAATGGCTTGGTGCAGATATCGATTTATAATTTTTACCAGATATTCTTTCCTATACAACAAGCAATTTAGTGGAATTGAAAAAAAAAAAAAATTTACGGTATTTTTTCTTGCTCCTGAACTAATTAAGGTATCTTAACGTTCAAAGGTTCATCAGACAGGTTTCATTAATACCTATGATTTTCCTATTTAAACTATTCCTCTCAGATTAATATCCTTTTATTTAAACGCGAAAAACCGATATTTCAACCTTCCCCCCCTTCCCGGTCTGATATACGTCTGCGTGATGTAATAGCATGTTTTGGATGACCAATCCAATCACTTAAAACAATAAAAATTCTGTTATGTATTTTCACTACATTTTGATCCTTTTGATGAAAATACGACTGGACTAATCTCAAAGCTTAGAAAATCATTTAAGAAAATTTTATTTCATGCTTAGTTTAGTTAGAATAACGCCCCATTTTGAAGTTACACGAGGGCTATTTTGGGATGGTCCTCTTAATTTTTTAACAGTGGTCAGATGACGAGGACCTGATCCGGCACTTACGTCTATAAATTTCCACACAACATCAACAAGACAAGTTTTGACACCAATGGATATAAAGAGCGTCTTACACACCGTGCTCCATTACGGGCTGAAAAAATTAGACGCTGATCTTAGACGCGGACCAGCTCTCGAATACTCGACCGGCCAGTTTAACCGCCGAAACTCCGATTCCGTTTCCAAGTATTAAGTAGATCAAGTGTTTCAAGGGTGAAATACGTCTGATAAAAGAAAATAACATGTTCAGCTTCTAATTCTGCCGTCTAAGAAACTTTATTCTGCGCACTTGAAATGTACTGCATGCCCATTTACTGAATGAATTGAGTTTTAAAATTTATAAATAGTTGTTAAATTACAGGATATTTGATTTTATGTTAATTATCAAATCAAAACGGGGCATTTTCCCCGAAAAGTTCAATTTTGAATATTTTTTAATTTTTTTTAAATAATCAAAACTCGACCATGAAGGGGTATTCGAGCTGAAAGAATATCCACCACAGAAACAACTTTTCGGCTGCATTCGTTTATTGGTTCTTGATTGGCTTCGTTTCGCAGCAGGGTTCCTATTTCTTTAAATAACCAGCGGGAGTGGTCTCCCCTAAACTTTCTCGTATACTCCTAACACATGTAGGGGCAATAAATAAGCTAAAACACCTAGCACAGTGTAGATAAAAAATATATGCGAAATTGAGTCAGTTCCCCGCAAACTCGCTCGGATGAAAATTTCGAATCTGCTTATTCCCAGAACGCAACAAGTTTTGTACAGCACACGTTGAAACGACAAAACGGAAATAAAATAATCCGAGCAGGATCAGAATTCGCCAAAAGGGAGAAAAAGAACCAAATGGGAAGAAACGAAGCGCTTTCGAAGCTACAATTTCGTAGACCGCCAAGGTCAAAAGCCAACTATACTAACTTGAGTAAAATAAACGAAACGCTCGCCAACAGAGTCGCAATGTGCAATTTGAACATCTTTTTTCCAACGGATTGAAACGAAATTGGAGCACAGATCTATAATTAATATTAGCAAACGTCGTAACAATTTTTATTTATCTAAGCCAAAGGGTTTAGGAGATATAATTTTTACAAGTATGCGACTATACAGACCGACAGACAGTCAACCCTTTGACGGATTTGGCCCAAAATTTTATACGGACCTACATTCATGATGATAAAACTGTGTACCAAATTTTATTCATCTAGCTATTCAAGTTTTTGAGTTATAGTGTTCGCATGACTTCAGACATACAGACAGACAGACTTCCCGTTGACGGATTTTGTCCAAAATTTGAGAGAAACCTACAAATTATGTTTAAAGACCACATACCAAATTTCATCCCCGTAGCTCTAATAGTTTTCGAGTTATCGTGTTCACAGACAGACATAATTCCAAAATTGTGTTTTTCGGACTCAGGGAGGTCTAAAACGTAGAGATCCGTAAAAATCTCGAGTTGGAATTTTTTGACGATTGCAATACTTTCTCTTTGTATACTTCGTATACGCGAAAGTGAAAAGGGACATACTTTATCGAGCTTTAACAACTCGGCACGAATTTTGGAAAATCTGAGGAAGATGGAGGCCACGATTTGCGGGTTTTTAAAATGTTGAAACGGTTTTAGCAAATGATACTTAGGAAATTCTGTGGAAGACTTCAACTTTTAGAATCTGATACGAATGGGAAAAAATTCTCTGATAGTTTGCGAATATAACAATTTCCCAAACCTAATAACACTCTGAGACATGATATCAGCTTCAACAATTTCATTCCAAGAAGATTTTTGAAAAAAGCTTCTGAAAAGATGCTGGCCCTTTTCAATTGAGTTGGAATGCTGTATTCATGAAAGTTATGATCAATGATTCAAGAAAGAATGTCAGATACTTCTTCCTTGTTTTTCACTAGGAGAAAAACGTTTTTTTTTTTTTTTTAAAGGCCAAATGGACCGCCGTTGATTATAGCTAGGTTAGGTTAGCTGCTAGGCATCAGTGGCGTAGCTGAAGGGGGGAGGCGGTTCGCCCCTAGTGGCATTTCGAAAGGGGTGGCAAAATCAGATACGTAGGAAAACAATTTTATGACTAAAAAAAGCAGCGACACTAGCTCAATCATCGTGTACATGAATAATGACTAAATTGATTCGCATTTTTCGCCTTGTGTCGATAAATTGCCGATATATGAAAGAAACGTTGGTGGTGGACGCGCGATTTCTCAACCTATTTGCAGACAGTGAGGGCGTCGAATTACGTAACTAATAAAATACTCGTTCTTGTAATTCATTATTATTATTTTGTAGTTGTAGCTTGTAAAGGAAGGACGGGATATTGCAAGTTCGGGCCGAGAGGCAAAAGTTGCAGCTACGCCACTATAAATAAACAAAATAAAATTTAAAAAAAATTAGAAACAATGAAATAGAAAATTATACGAAAGAAATTTTTTAAAGAGCAACAAAAGTTAAAGAAGCATAAATAATATACTTTGTTATTATATATACTACTTTTCCATCAGGCTGGTTCGTCCGCTTATGTCATTAGATTGACCTTATACTATGTATAGCAAAAGCTGGATTTCTCTTACAGATTTTTGTTCATTAACCAAAAGAATAGTTTTGCATTAGCATTTTTATTGAAAATGTGTGTGTGTGTGTGTGTGTGTATAGATTTCAATTACGAAGCATGGCTTGCCGATGATATTTGTACCTGATCTAAATAAATTCATTCTGATGAAGATGATAACATTTTACTCTTAGCGACGAAAAGAAAGAAAAAACGGATTCATCAATCTTATTCACACATTTTGTTTCAGAACGATACGAATAGAATACATAATTTCTACCAGTCTTAAAAAAAAAAATAATAATAATAATAAAAAGACAAATTAGGGGGCACCCGGGCTTGAACCGGGGACCTCTCGATCTGCAGTCGAATGCTCTACCACTGAGCTATACCCCCACACAGACATCTCGGCAAAGTTTTAATTAGTGTTATGAAACGAAATTCTCAGCGCATGCGTGCTTAAATGTGTACATCTGCCGTGCCATTGATATCGTTCTTTGTGTTGTTTATGTTTTCATTTGCATCTCTTTGAAAATGCTGTGGTCAAAGGAGGAATATTTACGATTGATTGATAAATATTAATGAGCACGAAGTGCCATGAAACCCTGTGCACCCATATTACTACGCCAAAAAAGAAGAAAATTAAAGAATGTGCGAAAATATCTCCGATTTCCTATCAAGAAGATAAAGGAAAGAAATCTATTGGAACAGGAAAAGGTATGTATTTAAATTTTTCATTACAATTCAATAAACATTAAAATATATTTCGAACAGTGCTCATAACATAATTTAAAAACCTTTTTGTTTTCATAAATGACTAAGATAATAAGAATTCATCTCTTCTTCTATACTGTAAATTGATTTCTGTATATTTACACCTCAGTGAATAAAAGTGTTTGCATTTTAGATAGTATATGGCTTTATAATTTCCTACTTGTTTTTGAGTTACAAGATTTAAAATAACAACCAATAATTATTTTAAAAAATTCTACTCTAGGTCATGTTTCAAAATTTCAAGTTCTTACATTTAATTTGTTTCATGCAATTAGTTTCTTATTATCTGGTTAAAGCATATTAATTAGATCTCTTTAAAATGAATCATTAATTATATATAATCACAGCTACATTGAATAAAACATTGAATTTGTAAGTTCAAATAATACGATTGTATTTTCTTGTTATGTGTGTGATATTTGTATGCAATTTTGTCCTTGGGAGTCATTCTGTTCTAGGGCTATTGAAGTTTATGTATCCAAATGTTTTGCATTCGAAAGAATGAGGTTCCTCCTTGATGAAGATGAGCTGAATAACACAATAGATTCACCATTCTATGTTAAAAATTTTGCACTATCAACTGAATCACTCTTCTATGTTAAACATTTTAAAGATGTGGAAATGCTTTTGACCACTCTATAATGTGATTTACGAGAGGAAGGTCAGAAGCAGCAACTTTAATAAGAATGACAGTGGCTACTTTATCTATTTTCCGAATTCTTGCGTATAATAATTATAATGTCCCATAGTAAACAGTAAAATTGCACATGCATTGAAAGAATGTTAAGGGTGATTTTCATGTTGAGCAACTCAACATTTTCAAATGGTAGATATTTACATTTTTTTTAATAGAGCAAAAAGTAAAGAACGTTGATGTATGATTTGCTGTACGATATTAAAAATAATGGTAGTATTAGCAATGTTTTCATGAACTTTTCAATTTTATCACCTTATTCACATGAATTCCTTAAATAACCTAGAATTCTCAAAAAATTATTTTTCATTCAGAAAGCCAGAAGAAAACTAAAATTGACTTTCAGTATTACAATTACCATTCCTGATATTAAGTAAAATTCCACAATCAGTAATGGATAAGAATGGAAAACCAGTAATATTAAAACTGCTTGTTATTTTGATCTAAATATAATTAATTTTCTGGAAATTTAATAAAATTCTTTATTAAGGTATTAGATTCATTTTATTTTTTGTAGGATATTGAGGAATTTACCAAAACTGCAGTTGGATGTAGTCCCAACAGAAGAAAAGTATCTGGTAGAAGAGGTGCTGAATTTGGATACAACTCCAGAGCAATGTGTGTGCCTGCATCTACAGAAACTCCTGAAGTCCCCTCAGGACAAGCACAATTGGCCATTGAACATCAAACAGATAATATATTGTATCAAGCAGACATGGGATTATATGATGGCCTGGTGGGAATTATGTTATCGAATGAGTGAAACCTGTTTAATAAAACATTAATTTTCTTTGAATAAATTTATTCTCATCTCTCACTTCATCTGCATACATTGCTTTTAAGAAGAAATAAAACCTATATATATTAATTAAAAATTGGCTTCATTGTTTTCTGTGCAATAATCATTTTAGCTTATTACAGATATTAAAAAAAACACTGTTTATATATATATCAATTATTTCAGGTTTGTGCATGCCATGCATTACAATTAGCAATATATACTTTTTCTGATAGTGCCATTGAGGTCCTGAAATGTACCTGTTTTTAATTTCATCTAAATCTTAAATTTTTTCTTTTCTAAACTTGAATGAACTTTTAAAAATTTTCTTATTGTGTATTAATTTTTAAAAGGCATCTTATGAATCTATATGTTACTTAGTGATGTGGAGTGGGAAAATACCCAGTGCATAGGTGAATATGTTTTGGGTAAATGCCTAAAAACTGGGTATTTTCTAACAAAAGCATGTGAATGGTGATTCAAAATGAAAGACATAAAATTTATAAATACCCAAAACTGGATATTTTGCAAAGATAAGTATCTGTAAATGGTGACTCAAAATGAAATATATAAAATTTATAAATACTTAAAAATTGGGTGTTTTGTTATAAAAAGTCTTTGTGAATGGAGATTAAAAAACAAATTTATAAATATCATAAAACTGAATATTTTTCAAAAAAGTTAATGGTGATACAAAATGAAACATATATAAAATTTGTATATATAATACATAGTTTTGAAATTAAAGTTTTGACCAAATTTATATTAAAAAATACAATTGCTATTAGGGCTGAGACAGGATCATAGGATAATTTACTTTTTTCTGGTTTGAAGCACTTACAATGGAATAAAAAATTTTAACACTGCTGCTTTTGCATAGACAGCACCAGTGAAGCTTCTGATTCTTAATTTATTTACATTGCCATACTACAAGTTGGCTACTCTTTTTTTTTTTTTGATTTAGTGAAGAGTTAGCCACTCGCTTCTCATGTAT
>BGPR01036928.1:0-15328 GCA_013235015.1 Araneus ventricosus
GGTAAGGATATGAACCAAATGAGTTACGGTTCTAAAATTACGTGAAATGATCTAGGCCATAACCAGAAAGCAAAAATGAACGGGAAAATTAGCCACAACCATTTTAACAATAGGTCAGATTCCATTCGCTACAGAGTTCACTCCGGTACGTTAATCCAGGAAATTACGCATTAAAAACAAAAAAAATCTATGAACAATGGCGAACATCATTCTGATGCTTGAAAACACTGTCAAGCCCACAATTTCTATTTTCACAAAAGCAATCAACCCATAACTCTCTGTTGCTGGAATGCGGACCAACCGCAGCTTTTTTTTGTCTTAACCTCCAAATACATTTTTCAACTCGAAGAACATAAACAAATGCTCCGTTTCAGATTTTGTGGCAAAGTGATGTTAAAATACAAGGATTTACCCTGCCTCTAATGTCGCATTACGCCTACTTTATTGGTGCATTCGATGGATTTGAATGAAACGAACAAGAACTGCGCATGGGTTATGAAACAATGGAAATAGAATCGTTAAATAACTTTTCCAGTTCCTATCCCGCAGTGAATGAATCCAGATTAATTCGGGAGAAGCAATTGACTGTATTTATTTCAAAAGGATCCTGATTCTCTGGCGGGTTTCTGTCGAAGGATAAGTAATGCAATGGTTTTGAAAAATGTTCGGCGGTAGAAGTGGTTTGTGTACTAAGCGAGTTTGGGAACAAATTAACCTCAAAAGAGCTATTCAGCGCGATGACACGAGTTTTGAACTTGATTATTTTGGATTGGGGAATTAAAGAAAATGTTTACTTTACTAGATTCATTATTGAACTGACTATTCGAAATGTTAATTATTGTTATACATTCTGAATGCATACTATTCAGAACCTTCGAGGCTAGATCTTGCAAATTTCCATGAGCAACAATCGATATAATTCAGAAATTGCTAAATTTAGCTGTAGAGCTTTATCTGTTCCATTTAATAACATTTCAGTAAGCGAATGGTTTTATACTATTACCTGCGACTTCAAAGCGAAGAATTGAATTATCTTTCATTTTTTTTAATTCACGAATGTAAATGTTTATTTGCATTTGAAAGGGAAAGGAAAAGTTCTTGGCCGGTTGGATAATACTTAATTGACGGTTAGCTGAGTGTACTGCAATATGTATGCTGATATAGTTGGTAAATTGTTTATTCATGATGATACTTTACCACGTTATTTGCACGGATGTAGAGGTTGTGTGGGTTGTAAACACGTGAACAGGCTACATATAGTTGCCTATGTAGGGCCATGGTTTTTCCAATGTACGCCTGCCAATTTCAGTGTCTGGTCCTGAGCCTGCAAATGATATTTTTTACAGGGATTTATTACTCTTTGAATTGAGATGATAAATCCTTCTGCGTTATCGAAGGTGCGGAAATTAAACACTCTCTTCTCCCAACATCCAGTAACAGTAGCCACGATGTTTGTATCTAGGTGTAATTTTAACCGCGTGCTATTGCGCAGTCTCGGTATATCGAGGTTACGTATTAGTAGTACTGGCACACCGACTATCATTCTAGGCTTGTCGGAAGGTGCCCCTCGGACAATTCTAAGATCTGGAAGAGTTCTACACAGAATATGATTCCCCTTGTTAATACCCATTGCCGTATCTTAGCTGATATTCTGTACCTCACCGTGAAAATTAAACAAAAACATCGAGAGAATAATTCACTCATAAATTGGATCACTGTGTAATCGTGTATTAAAGCTGTAAATGCTACCACAACAGGAAAACCGGAAGTGTAAAAGTCTCGTTTGTTGTTTATATCAAAGAAAGAAATATTTCTTCTTATATTAACTCTTAACACTGGCAAAAAAGCCTGCGCGCGAAACAGCAATTTGCTTTGAATTTATTTCTATAAGAATAAAAGTATTGTTAGAACATGTTAAAAAACATATTTAAACCTTTATAGTAATCGAGAAAACATTTCCTCATCGCAATGGAATTAATAGCATTAAAAAGACATTTTATCTTAAATGGCATAAAAATAATTGTTGTCTAATAAAGATTTCAGAAGTTATTGGCAAAAAAACGTCTACGCATTAGGTTTGCAAAGCGGCTAATGTTCGTTATTGAATAAATATCTTAAGAACTACTAACCTGAAAGCTGAAAATAACACCTTTACCCAAAATATGCCTATAACGCCGTGTACCCCACGTCGCTACTGTTCAGCGTTTAGAGGAGTTCTTAATCGACCACGGCCGATCACCGACAGATTGTATTGACAATACGTGTAAATTCTCCTGGCTCATTTTATGGATACTACAAATATCATAAAATTTTGAGAAATAATGAAAATTAGTTCAAAGTCTAATTTCACTTTTATTAATATATTATTAAATTTCCTAAAGCAACCGAGTAGCTATAAATTGCAAGTTATTTCAAAACGTCTGCATCTGCAAAAAATTTAAAATTAATAAAAATTGAATAAAAAAAGCACTAGAAATAAAATTGATATCATTGAAAGGTAAATTTGTATCTTAGACGGTATAAAAATAATTAATCGTACACTTGTCCAAGTATAGCGAAAAAAGGATCATGTAAAGTTGATTTAAAAATAATTTCATTTCGTCATCGTGACCTGAAGGATCACGTGACAGTTGGAAGAAAAAAAAAATCTTCATCGTGAATCCGGAGTCAATGGTCTTTATAACTATTTTAATCTGTAGTCAAATAATTAATTACTAACGTAGATTTCCACTCCAGCCTATGTCCGTTCTCGGTTTTAAACGTCTACAACCTACAATTTTCATCCAAATGGTTTTGTGTGGTTTGGTTCGTAAAGCTAACAAACAGACAGACAGCACAAGATGACAGACAACTGTCTTCTGCTTTTATTATATTAGTTTACTTGTTACCCACTTCAAAAGGAAGAATTTGATAATTATTCTTTTTTAATTCAACGAACAAAATGTTTCTGAGCATTTTGAAAGGCAAGGTAAAAGTGTCTGACGGAGATAATACTTAATTGACGGTCGATGAGGAGTGCAATTTTACTTATGCTGATATATATGTAAATTCTTTATTCATTCTAATATACTTTGTATACTCAATTATTTGTCAGATTAGAGAGGTAGTGTGGGCTGGACACTGAACACGCTAGCTGTCTTACAGTGCCAAAAATATGGTTTTCAAAATGTAGAATTGCCACTTTCAGATCCGCCCTGAGCCTGGCAAATAATTTTAAAGGACGGTTTGCTTCGCTCTGAACTGAGGATTGATAAACCTTTCCGGCATTATCGAAGGCGTGGAATTCAAAATACCTCTCTCCCTATATCAGTCATACAGTAGCTTTCATGACGTTTGACACTTTGGCTGTAATTCGCATTTATGCGTAAAGCCATTGCGCAGTCGGTAATGAGGTTTGCGTATTAGAAAATTGTACATCAGGCATATCTAGGCTTGTCGGAAATGTGCCTGACATCTAAGATGTTGAAATTTCACAGTATATATGTTTCTTGTTAATCGCTCATTACCGTATCTATCAGAAGCATATTCTGTAAACCACGTGAAAGTTAAATCAAAAACATCGAGAGAATATCACAATCGTCATTGATCAATTAAACTATTATAGTTGCAATGCTAATCAACAGGAAACCGCGAGTAAAGTCTCCTTTCTGTTAATGGCACACAAAAGAAAGCAATTATTTTCTTATATTAACTTTAACACTGGCAAAAAGCCTGCGCGAAACAGTAATTTGGCGATTTACTTATAAGAATAAAAAAAAGACTTTGTTAGAAATAGTTACAAAAATATTTTAAACCTTAATAAAAATCAGAGAAAATCATTTCATCGCAATATAATTAATACATTAAAAAGATCATTCTTCCTGTCTTTAAATGGATAAAATTAATTGTTGTCTAATAAAGATTTCCTAGAATTATTGACAAAAACGTCTAAGCATTAGGCTTAAAACGGCTAATTTTCGTTATTTAATTAAATATCTTAAGAACTATATTATCTCTGAAAGTTGAAAAAACACCTTTGACCAAAAAAATATGCTCAGAATCCGGTGTAAATTTCACGTCGCTACGTTCACTGTTTAGGAGGAGTTCCTGTGACCGAACTGCGATCGACCGACAGAAGATGATAACATGTAATTTCTGGCCTCATTTTATAGATATTTCTATAAACATAAGCAAAATTTCTTAGAAAAAAGATAAATTGTCATTAACCGTTCTAGCAGCGAAGTATGTTAAATTTGTTGATTTCAAAATCGTCTGCTAAATGCAAAACCTTTAAAAATAATAAAAATTGGAAAAAATGTCACAGAAATAAAATTGGTATCGTTGAAAAGAAGGAAGTTTTTATCTTTAGGATAAAATAATGTGTCAATTATTTTACTAAGAAGTTCGGGAAAAATGATTACTGATAGTTGATTTTAAAATAATTTATTCCACATGTTTTATTCCATGAAGGGCACGTACAGTCTTTGAAAATAAAAATCTCTACATGTGAATCGCGGAGTCATCGGCTCTTTGTTAACTATTTTTAATCTGTAGTCCTAAATAATTTAACGTGATTCAATAGCCTATGTCCAATTTGTTTAGTGTAGCAACTCTGCCAATTTTCATCAAATTTCGGTTTGTGGTTTGTCGTGAAAGCTTAAAATAACAGAAGAACATGACAGACAACTTTCGCTATTTTATTATATTACTTGAGTTTTACCTGCGACTTCAAGTGCGAAGAATTTAATTATCTCTTTTTTAACTTCTGAACGTAAAAGTTTTGTTTATTTTGAAAGGAAAGAAAAAAAGTTCTGACGGTTGATAATACTTAATTGGACGGCTGACAGGAGTGTACTGTACATGTATGCTGATATAGTTATGTAAATTGTTTATCTATGATGATATACTTTTGTATACCACGTTATTTGCACGGATGTAGAGGTTGTGTGGGCTGTACACACGTGAACAGGCTACATATAGTTACCCATGGGAAAAATATGGTTTTTCCAAATGTACGCCTGCCACTTTCAGTGTCTGGCCCTGAGCCTCGCAAATGATATTTTTCCAGGGGTTTGTTACCTTTTGAGCTGAGATGATAAATCCTTCGGTATTATCGGAAGGAGTGGAATTAAAACACTCTCTCTTCTCCCTATATCAGTCATAACAGTGACTTTCCCGACGTTTGTACCTAGGTGTGTAATTTTTAACCGTGTGCCATAGCGCAGTCTCGGTATATCGAGGTTACGTATTAGGAGTACTGGCACACCGACTATCATTCTAGGCTTGTCGGAAGGTGCCCCTGGCAATTCTAAGATCTTGAAGATCTCTACAGAATATGATGCTCCTTGTTAATGCCCATTACCGTATCTACAGAAGGATATTTTGTAATATCTCACTGTGAAAATTAAACAAAACATAGAGAGAATAATTCACTAACATAAATTGGATCACTGTGTAATCGTATTAAAAGCTGTAAATGCTACCACAACAGGAAACCGGAAGTGTAAAGTCTCCTTTGTTGTTTATGGTCAAAGAAAGCAATATTTTCTTTTATTAATTTTAACACTGGCAAAATCACGCTCACGAAACAGTAATTTGGCTTGAATTTATTTCTATAAGAATAAAAAGTATTGTTAGAAATTACGTTAAAAAATATTTTTAAACCTTTATAGCAATCGGAGAAAATATTTCATCGCAATGGCATTAATAGCATTAAAAAGATCATTTTCTGGTCTTTAAAATGGCATAAAAATAATTGTTGTCTAATAAAGATTTCGGAAGTTATTGGCAAAAAACGTCTAAGCAATAGGCTTAAAAGCGGCTAATGTTCGTTATTTAATTAAATATCTTAAGAACTCATTAACTCTGAAATTTGAAAATAGCACCTTGTGTGTAAATTTCATGTCGCTACCGTTCACCGTTTAGGAGGAGTTCTTGTGACCGACCGATCCACCGGCAGACAGACAGATACATGTAATTTCTGCCTTGTTTTATAGATATTTATATACATAAGCAAAATTTCAGAAACAAAGATAAATTAGATCAAAGTCTAACCGTTTCCTAGCAGCGAAGTAGGTATAAATTTGCGTTATTTCAAAATCGTCTGCACGTAAAATTTAAAAAATTAATAAAAATTGAATGAAAAATGTCACAGAAATAAAATTAATATCATTGAAAAGGGAAAATTTTTATCTTTAAGATGGTATAAAAATTATTTGTATCGGATAATTTGTTCCGAAGTTACAGCGGAAAAAAGGATTACGTGATAGTTGATTTAAAAAATAATTTATTTCACACGTTTTCGCATTCCTGAAGGATCACGTGACAGTTGAGTGAAAAATAAAAATCTTCATCGCGAATCGCGGAGTCAATGGGCTTTCTTTGTTAACTATTTTTAATCTGTAGTCAAAAATAATTAATTTAACGTGATTTCACCTAGCCTATGTCCGTTCTCGGGTTTCAAGCTACAACTCTGCCAATTTTCATCCAAATCGGTTTTGTGGTTTGGTCGTGAAAGCTTAACAAACAGACAGACAGACAGACAGAAAGACAGACAGACAGACAGACACACTTTCGCATTTATTATATTATTAAGGATTAAGGATGTAAGTAGGCTAACTAATTGGAATCGTTTGGCAAAAGAGTAACACTAGCAAGGTTACGAATGCTCTTTAAATGCCAAAACTGACTGGTGTGTCAAGTTAAGTGTAATTAATTGCGTTAGTCTAATTTTTAAGTCAAGTTTTTGGAGGTCCACAGGGTTATTTTCGGATTAGTTTAGTCAGTGGCGGCTAGTGTTATGTAATCTTGGGGGTGCTGTCCTTCCTGCGCATCTTTAATCCTTCACTGCGCATCAATGCAGATTTGAACCACTTACATTTTTAGGTTTTTTAGGTAGATTCCTTATAGGAAGTCTACCTATTGCAATGGTTCTCATGACACGACTTTCGGAAAATTTCTGCAGATCTTCATCGATCATGACCCCTAGAACCCAAAACCACCCTTCGTTAAAAAGTTTATATATATGAAAGATCAGGCTTTAAAAAAGTGAAAGGCAGTCCATTTTCATCATGGAAGAGACGATATTTGTTTAAATCTTCTTTTATTGAGGCATCAGGCGTTATTCTTCATAGGTAAAGCACTTAATTTTTACGTAGCTCCATGACCAGTATTGAGAAGTTTACGCCCGAGCGGCGCGTTGTTGTTGAAAGCTTACATGCCGGCGTGAAAAAGGGCAGAAAAGAATGCGCAGAACGCTTAAGTACCCAGAAGAGGGAATTTCTCCTTTAGAATCACGTGATTTGAAAAGAAAGTTGTAGTGCGTTAATTATGATGAAAGTAGAAGTATTTAAAATGAGGTGTCGTTAAGATTATTTAGGAAAGTTAAAAAATTAAAATATCGTGATATTGATATAGTAAAAAAATTAAATGTCATGAAAACAGAATCATAGCGTAAATATTGCAATGTGTAGAAACAATAAAGTCATTGCCTATGTCTGTATTGATCAATATGTAATATTTCATTACTTTTGTAACATTAACGTAAAGGAATCTAACTTTGCCTTCAAGCTTGCCGAAAAGGGATTTTTTTCATTAACTTTAAGTAGTTTTATATTTAACGAATAACTAATAACATCATTTCTTCAAATAGGTAAGTATTTTAACAAATTAATTTTAATAAAAAATTTAAGCTCGAAATATATTTTTCAGTTCCGTTTCCTGTATTCCTTACTACATTTAAAAAAATTTAACTTTAAAATGACAGTATAGTACAGAAATAAAATAATTTTCTTATTAATTAACGAGAAAATTGTTATAGTATACCTTATATAAACAGAAGCGTAAGCGAATACTATTTATTAGTATCATTAAAAAGTACTTAAAAATGAAATCCATTCTTGTTTTCAGCGAAAGAACAAAAACATTAATCTTGATGCTTATACAACAATTAAAAAATTTTGTATCCATTGAAACCAAAACAGCTACATATAATCGTATCCCGATTCATATTGTGGGCTTTAGAAAATATTTTATTCTTTTTTACTGTTAGAAAGCTGAGTTCAAGTTCTGGTGTATTATGTAGTAACGGGAAATGCCAAGAGGAGAAAAAAATGATTAATTTATTCTGTTACATCTATCTGAAGATGGACTGCGATAATTTAAATTAGGAATATACTTATCAATATTCTTAACTAAATCTTAATTTATCTAATCTTAATTTGGGATAATGAATCATGATCCCAAATAGAAAGGTACAGAATATTAGGGTTCACGAAAATTTTGGAAACATATTTGTATCACGCAAAATTTCTATTATGTATTTCATCAGCATTTGTAACTAAAAATCATCAAAAGAATCTTTTGGATTGCAAGAATTTCCATTACTATAAAAAAACTTTTTCAATTAAATTTTTATTTATCATTAATTATCTTTCATTTCTTTATTTCTTTTCAAAGTTTTAGAAAGCGAAAAAATTTTCCGCTCGAGAAAACGTTTAAAACTCCGTTTCTAATGTCACGGGAACTGTCGATTTCTACAGTACCTTTTCAGCTTAAAAATATGGTAGGAAAAACTTGCGCAGGCGGAATTCGGAGAAGTATCCACAGTTCCCGATTTAATTGTTACTTTCTCCTTTGCGATTCTTCTTCGGGTAGTGAAAAAATAAGATAGGAAACTGCGTTTCTGCGTAGGTTTTTCTTCGCGTTTCATTTGAATGTCGTAATCATTTAACACAAAATTGCGTTAGATTGTTGATGCATTTAAATATTAGATGCGAAATAAAATAAATTGATTAAATTTACACAATGGAAAAAATTGGGGGTGCTGTAGTACCGCAGTCTCTACACACGAGTCGCTCCTGAGTTTAGTTTAGTTATATTAAAGTCCCGTTCTGAATCAATACGAGTGCTACAGGGACGGACCTCGTAAATTTGAACTGCGGTTAGATTACAAGGACGACACCTGAGCTGGCATCCCTCTTCAAAATTCCACACCATTTGGAGGACGTTTGCTCACTATGCATGATTTAACGGGCAACAAAGCCCCATACACCACAGTTCTTCACTGGAATCGGGTTTCAGTTTTTTTAGTTTCTCAGTTTTTCTTAATTTCAATTTATGAATAAATCAGATTTTTATTGCGATCGTGTCAGCTTCACATTAGGTAAGTTCCATAGTTTTCCAAAAATCCCGATATTTAAACAGTATTTTTATGAACAGGAGAATTTCAAAGGAACACCAATCTGTTACCCAGAAGCATTCAGACTTGGCAAAGCTGCTTACATATTCTTCAAAATAATGTAATCTTCTTTGAGACACTACCCACGAAAGAATATTTTTGTTTAAAAGCAAAGTAAAAGCATATTTAAAGAAGCTTATTCTCATTTTTACTATTAGGGATAGTTAACGGTCTCTCAGGTAAAACCCACCTCCCTTTAAACGTATTCAGAAGATTAAAATGATTGAAGTGAAAAATAATTAAGAAAATTCTGACAGCCGTTATTAAAAATTGCCAAACTTCATTAAAAATGTTAATTTTAATCAGCGTCATTAGACAAGTTCTTGTATTCTCACATTGAATTATAAGCATAAAAGCAAGGAAGGGATAAAGGGAAGGACAAAGAAACTGGAGTAAAGTGTCCTAGATGACACCTGCATATTTTCTCCTCGTGGATACGCAAGGAAATATATACATATTATGATCAATGCGATTAATCGGTTATTATTTATATTATCCATCCCCTAACTCTATTTATTTTAACCGTTATTTCGAATAACATTCATATCTATTTTTTTTTCAGAAATGAAACAAAGTTTCTCTTCTGTTTCGTATCAGTCATGAATCAAGACTCTAAGTAAAACTATTCCCATCTTTTGTTATCTCTCTTATATTCCATTTAGAAATTAACCATGGAAAGAACTGCTGATTGTCTTAACAGTTTATTTGCATTTGTTTTAGCATTTATGAGCGAATAAATGACGTATTCGCGCCAAAAACATAGCCTAATAGTCGCATAAAATGCAAAACAAAATAATGCAAATTTTCGCAATCAAAGAGTGAAAAATAAAAAATAATGAAAGGAAAAGTTTAAATATTCATTTTTCGTTTAAATACACGTGAGATATTGAAATATTTACATTCATTGTTCCAATTCTTGTCACGCGCTACTTTCTAGCACGTGACAATATTTTTTGCGTGACTAGAAGAGTATCGATTGAAATCATTTCCTAATACGCATGCGTATAATCCATCTTGAATATTCTTCTTCTCTGTGAATATTCCCTTCTACTTGAAGTTTCCTTAATATATACAAATAATGGCATATCCATGCCAAAACGTTTGGATGAACTGTAAATTAGGAGTAAAAATTTCAACTAAAATCATTGTCTTGATTGAAGTTTGAATGGATTCAAATGTTCAAACCAAATTTTTCAGAATTTTATTCTCCCATTCTGATGTTAAATAGCCTTTTCTTTCGGGAAAGTTTTAAGACAGAATATGTCACATTGAGTTTTTTCTCGGTGAAGGGCCAAGCATCTCAAAATTATTCTGCAAGGAAAAAAATTTCAAATTACAAATTAAAAGAAGAATTTTAAGTACACGGCATTTATCAAAGCCAATTGAAACTGACAACACGAGGCGTGCCATTACTTCAGTAGATATAGTCCTGAATGTTATTCTAATGTTATCAAAACTGTTAGATATACAAAATTTTGTTTCTAAAAACATATGATTGATATTCTATGACAGCGATTCCAAACATTTTTGGTTGTGCGGACAATCTGTTGTGTAAAAATATTTTGAGGCCCACGAACTAAAAATACAAATAAAAAAATAACATAATATTCGCGAATTTGTCAGTAATTAGTAAAGCTTACTGTAAAAGTAGTAAAAATATATAGATGATAAAAAAATTTTATTGTTATTATTCAGCTGTCACAATGTAAGGAAACAAAAAAAGCAGTCAAGATTCAAAATAAAACTCAATGGGATTTTTGACATTGTTTGTCCCCTACGAGAGAATCAATATCTGGATTAAAACTTGACAGTCTCAGCCTCAAATCCTTTTCTACATTCAGTTTATTTCTGAATTTTAAAGTTATTAACGCACGTTCACACAAATAAGTGATCTAGAATCCCATGAAATATCTCAATGCAAGTTTGGCAATTGCTGTATACTGTTACCGAACATTTGAATACAACAATATCCAGAACGGGAACAGTGATTTTAGAGTCTGGTCACGTGATATTTCAATTAACGAGTCTTCTTCCATTTGATGTTACTTTCACTTTTTTTATGTAGTCTTTTTCAAAATGATTTCTGATCCATTGGTTCTTATCTTCAATTTTCAGGAAGTAGCACCTAAAAAGAATTTGAAAAGGCCTACTAACTCCCCTGACTTCGACTCTTGACTAGCGTTCTCCAGCCTACTAATACACTATCTACGGCCCACAAGCGGGTCGCAACCCATGGGTTGGGAACCACTGTTCTATACAATGAAACTCTATATTTAATAGGAACCCTTTAATTTGTGAGACTCTTTCTACAACCTTAGCCCATATAAATCAAGTACCACGTAATCCACATGGTAATGCGATCGCCTGTAATTTATTAAGTATTGTCAACTTTGATTGTCATTGAGTAATGACAATTGTAAAAAGAAGTCGAATGTAAAAACAAAAATCTGCAAACACCGAAATTTTCTATTATGGTATGATTAGAGTAAAATAGAATTCTTTTAATCGTTTATTGTAATCTTTGTACTGAAGAAGCATTGTAATCGTCAAAAAATTCGAACGCGAGATTTTGATGAATCCCCTCGGTTCAGACCTTCTTCTATTTGATATTATGTCTCTGTGCGCGTCTGAATACAACAAATAAAATACAGGATGTATCAAATGGATGACATACCGTCGCTTAACAAGCAACACCACCTATCTCAATTTTTTCAAATTTCAAAGAAGCAGAAATGACTGAATTTTTCACAACCAATAACGAATATTTCTGAAATTTTTTCAACATTTAGTAGAACATGAGACCGCATGGTCCTACCAGATGTGAAAAAAATTCAGAAATATTCGTTATTGGTTGCAAAAAATTCAGTTGTTTCATTCTCTTTGAAATTTCAAAAAATTGAGATAGATGGCGTTGCTTGTTAAGCGACGATATGCCAAATGTCTTTAGATTAAAATTGCGGATATGTATCAAACTTTGCCCAAATCCATGAAAGGGTAGACTTTCCGTATGTTTATAAGTGTGTATTCGAACACGATAACTCAAAATCTGAACACGGAACTCTAATGTTCTTTTTTTCGTATTGACCTTCACATCAAAACTGTAGACATCATTAAATTTTTTATCAAATCGGTCAACAGGGAGAAGTGACAACTATACAATTATTCAAAGTGCATAAACTATTTTCTTCGAAATACGACGAAGCTAAACACAAAATGAGCCGTATTAGGGATGTATACGAGAAAAGCGAGGCGAGAACACTCACGATATTGTAGCTTTTTATTGAGATAATTTTATCTTTGAGTAAAAGTTTCTTTTCCTTATCAGAATGTTAATATTTTTTAGCATTGTATAGGAACTAATTATTTCTTGAAAATTTACAGAATCCTGTTTCGAACAGATGAAGCATGACGTTAGATTATGCTTTTATATACAAAGATGTTAACGATTCGTTTCCCTTTGACTTAGATGCTGAGGTAAGCATTTACTTCTACACTAATTAAGTTCCTTTCATGAATTTTTCTCTTGACTTGCATGTGTTTCAAGATTTTTAGTTTTCCGTGAAACTTGTATCACATAACATTACAGATAACAGTTAATTATGCAAAGTTTCTTCAAATAATCACCTATGAAGGATTGAACAATAACTTGGATATAGTTATGCAATTGAGAAAAAATAACATTTTTGTAAAAATCGGTTTCCCTAGTGAAAACTGTGCATAAGTGTGTGTCTAATCCATTGCACAGCAAACAACTCCTATTGTAATAATTAATTATCAAAAAATTCAGAACTAGAATTTTTCTGTAATGTTTTGTGAAAGCATATTTCAAATGTGTACTATAAGATTTCCTACTGCATAAATGCGTCCATTTAAGTAATATCGCGATGTGTTTTGTAAATGGACATAATTTAAGTTGTTCATTCTAAAAGTATTATTTTCATGTGAAACTCTTTCAGCATTCTACACTCGAGAAGCCCAGTTTTCGTAGATCTGCATGTTCTGACAAAAATAAATGCTCAAGCTTAATGAGCTTTCAAAAGTTTACGCTGAATGTATTTTTTAAATTTACGTAGTTTTACCGGAAATAACAGGAATTTTTTGTTACTTCGTTTTCACTCACTGTAAACTTCAGTTACAAAAGGCTATACGACTCAGAAAATTCCAATAATTCAATACCAACCTCCTAATGGAATTAAAACTGTTGACAATTGATTGTCGTAAACACCTTTCATGCCTGAAAACCTTCTATAGCCTTTTGGCCTATTGAATATAATGAGCAACAATATGTGCGATTTATTTCGATTATTCTAAAGTATTTTAGAACCTCAAGCACTTTTCTTTTAAGTTATCTTTGATAGACTAATTGTTGTTATCTATTCTAATAGTATTATTTGTATGTGAAAACTTTTTAATGTTCTATATTCAAAAAACACGGTTTTCGTAGATCTGCGAAGTGGTGTTGCTTAATGGCACGCTTTTTCTGACATATATTATGGTACGTTAATTATGAAAGGAAATTAGGGTAAACAAGATAATTATTAAACCTCGGACAATTACTGACACACTAATATTTAATTGAAGAAAACAAGCTTTTCTGTAGTTTCCGTTGCATAAGTCCGTTTATCAAGATTGGTTTGTGTACACGAGTACCAATGCTAGGCACTTCTGCTCAGTCTGAATTGCTGCTTAAACTATGATTAGATATGAAATAAATAGGAAAATAAAAAATAGAAACAACCTTATAGAATACAAATATAGTGAGTGACATGAATTTTGTCAAAATTTTAATAACCACAGAAGGGAGTCCGTATAACATTATGGAACAGATATATTATGGGGGTTTGAGCGGAAGGGACCATTTTGTAGTTATGAAGTGGAAACTGTATTTAGAAAATCCATATATACTGTAAATGTAAGTTAAATAAAAATGAAAAGATATCAATAATTGTGCTGTCAATCACTCATCCGTAGGTTGCAATAACCGATTTTACACTTTTTATTCTTTATACATTGCAAAATATCTTCAGGGATAATTTTTATGGAACCTTTATTCAGCTTAAAGTAGCAAAACTCCTGAAAGGTTACAATGAATGACAACTTATTTCTATGACTTAATAGCATAAATATTGACTTACGAGTGTCAATAACTGTCTTGTTTATATGACATGAATATTATTTCAAGTAAGCAAATGACCTTAATATTTCTTTTCCAGTGCACAGAAATTCATGGCTTGAATGTGAGCATGCAATGTCTTTTCGCAACAACTGTAGAAGACTGCGTAGAAATCATAGAATATCTTGATTACAACTATTACATATTTTGTTCCCTTACTGTAGATAGAATTACACTAGGAACTACTTCACTCGTAAGTATGTTATATTTTAAATTTTTCTTTGTTTCGACATTACATTGCCACAATATTCTTACATTGTATAATAATAATATAAACAAAATATAATAATAATGTATAAATTTTATATAATAATATACGATTTACATTCTTTTATGCATTTTAAATACATTATATTAAAGATGCATAACAGAATGTAGAGTACAATTAAAGAATAAATATATTCTTACATATATATGCAGCATATAATAATTGCATGAAAATTTCAATAATAAATGCGAATTATATAGTTTATAGCTGAAAAGCTCTCTTCAACATTTTATTAGAGTAGTAATAAAGTCAAGTAACGTATTTCTAAAGATTTAGACTAATTTTTTACTGTTTTTATCAATTTTACCAAAAATTAAATAATAAAACAAGAGACTTAATGTAATGGTATTGAAACATGAACTTCATTCCTACTAAATTACAAAATAAAAAAATTAATTCAAATAATATTTAAAGAATCGCTTTTCTTGGTTTCTTCAAGCCGTTGTTGTAACTCATTAAAGCATTCCTATTAAATTCGTAACAATGGGTCTACCTATGAATAATGTATTTTGGTAACTATATTTATTATGCGAAAATTTTAAAAAAGGAAATTAGATAAATTGGTGAACATTAATTAATCGCATTTTCATGGGCCTCATGAACAATTCAATAAAATACTATGCTTTTAAAAAATGCAAATTTGTTTATAGTTTCTTTAATGAGACAACGC
>BGPR01036930.1:0-15328 GCA_013235015.1 Araneus ventricosus
CCGGAGGGTTTCAGGTTGGAAAACCGATTCCACTAAAGATCTGTCGTGTATTGGGCCTGCTTCAGGTTAAATCATACCTAGGGAACCAAACGTCCTCCTTTTGGTGTGGTGCAACACGATTTACCCCATCCGAGCCTACACTACTGGGTTTAAGGCATTAAAGACCCGGAGGGAAGAGAACGTCAGCCTCACTCGCATTTATTAAAATTATTTTCTCATGTATATATAATACAACTCGCAACAGGGTGGAAATTAAATACATATAAACATATGTAAAAGTTTCACATTAGAAGGGCTCACCCGGCCAAGGGGGTAATACAAATAGCAGTATATGGAATGAAACATATTCACTAATAAAAATTTACCATGATCACGGAGAAACAAATAATACATTCCTAATTTTAATTATGTGGGTGTGGTGCGGAAGTTTGGAGAGGGGGTGACAGCTTAGGTGTCGTCTTCGTCATCAGACCGTGGTTCAAAATGGCGAAGCCCGTCAAAAATTCGTCCTCGTGTTTCTTCAAAACGGGACGTTAATAAATCTAAACTAAACTTGCGAATGATTGTAATGTATCAGATGCCTTACGCAGGAAATGAATTACCATATCACAGCTGCTATTCATTCGATTGCTCCTCAGATACTTGCAAACACAGGAGTAAAATCGAGTATCGCTCGGACATACAATACGTAACAAGGGATCTCACATCGATATTTATTATCTATTGTAGTTCTATAAAAAGTTAGTAAAGAGATTGTTTCTATATGTTTTATTTTATATAATTTTAGAATGTCTCTAATAATTATCGGACACCCTGTAAAATGAAGTTACTATTAACATTCTCGGAGGGTATTATGATGCAGTTCGGTAAATAAATCCGAAGACATTTAAAATATTCTTAAAATCGGATTTCAGTTTAGTTTTAGTTTACTTACTTTTAATTTTAGTAAAAATAGTTTTAGTTTACTTAGTTATAGTTTAGCTTCAGTTCAGTGTAGTTTTAGTTTAGCTACTTTTTGTTTAGTTTTAGTATAAATGGTTTTAGTTTAGTTTAGTTTTAGTATAAATAGTTTTAGTTGAGTTAATTTTAGTTTAGTTAGTTTTAGTTTCAGTGTAGTTTTAGTTGAGTTAATTTTAGTTTAGTTAGTTTTAGTTTCAGTGTAGTTTTAGTTTAGTTAGTTTAAGTTCAGTTATTTTTAGTTCAATTAGCTTCAGTTTCAGTGTAGTTTTAGTTTAGCTGCTTTTTGTTTAATTTTAGTATAAATGGTTTTAGTTTAGTTTAGTTTTAGTATAAATAGTTTTAGTTTCAGTGTAGTTTGAGTTCAGGTTTAGTTCAATTTAGTTTACTATACTAACAACACGAGGACTATTTTGGAACGGACCACGTAAGCTTGAACCGCGGTCAGATGACGAGGGCGTCACTTAAACTGGAAACCTAAATAATGCTAAAATACTAAAAAATAGCGTATAAATTATAGCCCGGAAGAAATATAAATTATAGTCCTGAAAAAAAGGGGATTTCATATGGTGCTCATGTTGTTTTATATTTTATGCCCTAATAAATATTTTCTTCTAGTCTTATCCTTCATTTATGTTCATGAGTTTTCTTATGTTTATTTAAGTTCCTTTTGTCTGAGAACTTCTTTCCACACATTATGCATTCATGCGGTTTGTCACCCGTGTGGGTGAGAACATGTGCCTGGAAATGCTCTTTTCGTCTAAATGAATTTACACAAACTTCACATTCAAATGGTTTGTCGCCCGTATGGGTGAGAACATGTGTCTTCAAATGCTCCTTTCGTCTGAATGATTTTCTTGAAACTTCACATTCAAATTTATTTAACTTAATAAATATCAGCGGCTTCGCTTCGAGCAAAGCGGGGTCCTAGTAGCTTCGCTAGCTTAGTGAATATACCGAATCAACTGTGTGTTCCAACTTCTAGATACCAACCAATACGCATTCTGCAGTTTAGAGTTTTGAATGGTTTTCAAGAAATTCAATTCGATTTGGAATTTGTCGTTGCCGATTTTGTCTCTAATAAAACTCCGAATTATTCTTTCAATATATGATGGCGAAGTTTATCCAAGAATGTCTCTTGAACCATTAAACCCTCATGTAACAACAACAATATTTTCCAAGATACGAAAAAAGGTTTCTACGAAGGCACTTGAAACTATACAAATAAGTGAATCAGTAAATTCTTTGTATCATTGCTTATAATGAAACGAATGTTTCCAATGGTTACATGATCAGATTTCTAAATTGTGTGGTAGTGGTTCTATAAGATCGAGTCTTCACAACATATTAGTATGTATTTTAAAAAGAACTTGCGGGCCTATGGAGATCATAATTTTGAAATTAAGTTTGATTACAAGTTCAGTTTTCAGCTCCTTTATAATTACTATTTATGTTTATCCAGAGATGATATACATAAGATTGCGGAACTGCTTCGGTCTAAAATTATAGAAACATGTGAAACTTCATTCAAGATACGGAAAATTCCTTTTAGTAAAAATCCCACAATGGTGACGCATCAGCTAGAAATCTTTGAAAAGAAAGTTCGGGCTATACGTCGTAGGGCTCAACGTACAAAAAATAATAATTTATAATTACTGCCGAACCTTATAGAATAGTACATGTTATTTATAATCTTACCATTTTCAACAATTTTAAATATTCAATGAATTAGTTAGTTCATGTGTGTGGTTCTTCAGCTTCTTAAAGATAATAGTATAATTGAAGTGATCAAATTTTTCATTAAGTGTATTTGAGCAATAAAAATGGAGCATTAAAGTGGGTCCAATGTATCTTCGGAAATATAAGCAAACTTTTTTAATCAAATTTAATTTTATTATAAAGAAAAAAGTGTGAAAATTGAAGAAACATTTGTTAGATGTTGTTCGTCTGAACTTGGAAGAACGAAAAATTCAATACTGAAGTACATACGTAATTTCCCCTAAACTTTCTCTTATACTCCTAACACATGAAGAGAAAAAAATATGCTAAAAGGCAATTAAATCCCTAACGCAGTGGAATAATAAAAATAAGTGAAACGTCATACCACTATTTCGGAAGGTTGTCCAACACGGAAGTGAAATTAGAAGCCGGCGTGATTACCAATAAGGCTGGGTGTAAGATAAAGGAAACGAAATTTGCAATTTAAAAGAGCCTTTTTTTTTCCACCGATTGACACAAGAATTAGACACAAATCTACCATTAAAGTAAGAAGGCGACATACCAGATTTCATTTATCAAAATAATTTTTTAATAAGTTATTGCGTTCAAAAGTATGCGATTATATAGACAGATAGTCAGTCAGCCCTTTGACGGATTTGGTCCAAAATGTGGTGAAAACCTACATTCCTGTTCATAAAAACTTGTATCAAATTTTATCCTCCTACGATTTAAGTCTGTGAGTTATCGTGTTAACATTAACACGGACATACAGACAGATAGACTTCCCGGGGACTGATTTTGTAGAAAATTTCACAGAAACCTACAAATTATGTGTAAAGACCGCATACCAAATTCCATCACTGTAGCTTTAATAGTTTTTGTGTTATCGTATTCACAGACAGACATAATTCCAAAATTGTGTTTTTCGGACTCAGGGAGGTCTGAAACGTGGAGATTCATCAAAATCTCGAGTTCGAATTTCTTGACGATTCAAATACTTTCTCTTTGTATACTTCTTATACGAGAAAGTAAAAAGTAAAACAGGATGAAACGCCAAGCTGGTTAGATGATTAACTCTTCATTCATCGCAAAAATCAAATATTCACATACAGTTTGCAAATATTAACTGTCTTTAACGATTTTTGAATTGAATTTATTCTGAAATCGTTATTTTACAATCTAATTAACAGTAATTTTTATAATCTTAAAGGAAAAATTAAATGTGTTCTATGAACACGTCGTAGAACGCATTTAAATCCACGAGATACATTTCAACCAATTAAGGTTGAAAATGGTTGCGCCTAAAGAATGATAATATAGTTCAAGAAATGATCTGATTTATCTGCAGTAAGAACATGACTTAACAATATCTACTGAAAAGAAGCATGTATAGAGTCGCTTTGTACAGAGAGTTAAATGCGTGGAAGGACTTTTCGGCTATACGTTTTACTTCTATTCAATTTGGCTAAAAGTTTGTAATTTATTAGCAGCATTTCAGCAATTGAAGAACAGCCATTCGAAATTCTTTCAAATTTTAATATAAAACATGGTACATTGAAATGTTGTAAATGAGTTTGCTCCGATTCGCTTTTGTGATTGCAGGTTTTTCAAATCTTGCTTATGGATATTATATTCTACATAACTCTGCTCCATCAACAAATAAATTTTTACTAGCTTGTTTTTATTTTATAGGTAGTTAATTACATTAACCCCTTCTTGGTCGGAGTCGCATGTTATGCGGCGATGAGAAAAAGTTGCATCGTTTAAAGTGAATACGTCGTTACTTCCACGCAGTTGTGTTTTTAAGTGGTTCAATTTTTCAGCGAATCTCAAGAAAGAGTCAGTGCTTATTTTGTATTTTATTATAATTCCTTCAAGGCATTTCAAACTGCTTTCTGAAAGTCCATCTTTTCGATTCTTTACGAAACCAAGCGCAAAATAACATGTTTTAACCCCTTGACCTACGAATTTATCCAACATCCTAATGGGACCCATTTGGGATATTTTTTTTATTACTTCAATCTATTTAAGGTGGTAAAGGAGACATTTATACGTATCCCAATAATTTTTGGGTTTAAAATTAATTGTTACGTTGACTTAATTACGGATTTAAATAGCAAATATTCTCTAAATCGATGCACGAGTCAGATACTTTGTTGAAAGCGAAATTGTTAATGCTAAAACTAATATATTATACAATAAATCTAAAGTTTTTGAATCGCTTTCTTTTAAATATTGAAAATCTATTTTCGAATAACTGTTTTCGATAGAAAAAAGCCAGGAAAACAATTTAAAAACTTTTTTCTACAGGAAGACGGGAAGAATTCCTTTATTTTTCTACGGTTTTCAAGAAAAGATTCCAATTAATTAAAAGTATTTTTGGAGTTGAAATACAAAATTAATTTTAGTTACACTTACAATAACTTTCCGATAAAAAGTTACATGGCGTCTTCTATGGGATAGACCTCGCCATTTCGAACAGTGCTTTAAGAGAAAGGGTGAGATCTCAGCCTTCATCAGCTTTTTAAATCTCCATACCTTAACAATGGGAGTTCGTTTGAAAAAATAATTTACCATGATAATCACTTAGAAGCAATTTTATTTTTCAACATAATCTCCACCAATGTTGACTGACGCAATATTCCATCGTTTTATCAGCGCCCCAATTCCAGCTGCATGAAATTCTTTGGTTTGCGGTTTCATCCACAGTAGGACTTCGTGTTGAACGTCGTCATCATCTCATCATCATCATCGTCTGATGAAAATCGCTTGGGGCTGAGTCTGGTTTGTCAGTGCTACAGAAACCAGACTCAGTCCCAAGCTATTTTCATCTGTTTGGTCCACTAGAACAACATCTTGGCGGCAAACACTTTGCAGATGATGGACGCTGATAAAACGATGGAATAAGTGCATAATAAATGGTGGAGATTATGTTGAAAAATAAAATTGTTCCTAAGTGATTATCATGGTAAATTATTTTTTCATATCTTTTGTGACTTACTTGATGACTTACACTCGTGTATTCTAATTTCATGTAAGAAATGCAATAGATTATTATAAACCTAATTATGAAAATGACTAACGTTATAAGTAACATTTATTTTCTAATTTGTATTTAAAAGAAAATTGTTGATTTTTAACAGTATACAGGCATTGGGGGGACAAAAAGTTGTTCAGCAAGTTTGGTATGAACCTTGCGATTTTCGAATGTTCTTCAGTTGACGAGGGCCACATCTGAGACAGCTCTACCATCTTTAACGCTCTGAAACCAACAGTCCTTTTACATCCAGTTCCTTTAAAAACCAGACCGGCCGAATTCAAAACATGAAAGAAAGTAAACATTTCCATCCCCCATCTGATAAACAAGAGATCATTTGCGCCGTGGGGGGTTCTTTTGCTGTCATGTTTCTAACATCCAAACACTTGTTGACTCTATAAGGGGTCGTTTACTAATTGTGATGACACTCTACATTTTCAGTAAAAGATATTCTAGAAGTTTCATTTTTTATTGTTGTGTATGATTATTACAGTAAAAGACAAATTTGATGCGAAAGCATAATTTTAAAGTTTAATGAGCATGCAAGTATTATTTTGAAATCATAGCTGCGTAAGAAAAATTTGATCATTTAAGATTTTTCATTTTCTATTTTTATTTCACGAGTTAACTCATGAGGATAAATCATTGTTATCTCCTGATATATTATATTTTTTAAAACTTAAGTGAATTTTTGATTTATTTAATTTTAAAGAAATTTATTTCTAGAGCAATTCCTCAGATTTATTTATTACTCTCTAAAAGAGGAAAAAGGTCCAAAGTTGAAAACTTATTAAGATAAACGTAAGTGCATGAAAAGTAAAGTTGTTTTCAGAGTTAAATAAACTAAAATTTGTTAAAAATTTCAGAATTTAAAATGAAAAAACAGAAAAAGAGGCCACCCAGGACAGAGATATTTACTTGGACATGATATTCTCTTCTTAGGTGACATTTACTGTTTATAAATATTTAGGTATAGTGCTGAAAGTGACTATGTCATAACCTTTCCTTTACCTTCCTAATGGCTGTTACAAACTCACAATTGTTGTTAAACACAAAATGTAAATGCTACGAAGAAAAAAAAATGTCGAATTTTAGTGAATGTAACAATCAAACCCTAGTCTTTTTTCAATTAACGGGAACTTTTAATTGAATTTTTTTAATTACTTTTTTGACATGGGCTGTAAGTTCACTGAAAATATAATATCTGCCAATTTTCAAATCATCTGTAAGATTGTTTAAATTACAAGTATTTAGTTCATTGTATTTATAATTAAGACAGTTTCAAGTATTGCTAAGAGAAATATTGAGTTTTGAAATATACTTTATTACTGTTACAAAACACATTTTTTTTAAATCAGCACATTTTATCTTTTGTCATTCTTCCGATATTTTTTTATATTAATATACATTTTAAAATAAAATTTCCTCTCTGAATTTCATTAAAAGTACTATTTATAAAATATATGATATTTAGCATAATGGAAGAAGATTTAATTTCACACCTATGGTCTTTTTTCTATTAACTTTTAAAATAAAAACTGTATTTTTTGTATCATATTTACAGACCATTAGAACTGAAAAAATCCCATACCCAGTGTTATACTATTTATAATGGGGAACTTCAGCATTTTAGAAAAACGCGAGAAAGCAATCCGTATTTATAGTGAAGATGTTTTAATGCTGCCATTTTATAATATCTCTCCACAAAACACGCAGAGTGGTTTTGTACAAACTTCATCACCCGTGACAGAAAATCCATTTTTTGCGTATTTGTTGGAATGTTTTCTCTTCTTCGGAGGAGCACTAATGTTTTTGAGTTTTTTTAACAAAATTAATTTTATTTCTTACCTAAACAGGCCAATCGGTCGGCCTTTACACTTCATGATTACTATCTTGGTGATCCACAGTTATCTCCATAACTACCAAATCGATGGTTCTAATTTTAGTTCTAGATGCCGATCTCCAGTTTTCTACCACTTGTGCATTTTGAGAAATCAAACAATATTTAATTGAAATTACTCTAAAAATAAGCACTTCAAATTGGGCACGCATAGACTACAAACACCAGTTTTGTGCCATAGAACAAACCAATCAAATTGAGCACCCATAAAAACTCAAAGCTTGATTTGTAAGAACAGTCGTTATGCATCCCAATCGAGCAATTAATGAAGTCTGCGTTTAATCATGCTTTTAATAAAAACGTCAGGACAAGAATCTTCGAGAAGATTCCGGATTGTTCTAGATAAGCCTCAACTGGAAGAACAAAAACAAAAAGCATACCACACTGGCTCGTAGTGAAGCTACAGCTTTTGTGAACGCACGGATGATTCATGCATAATCGGGGCTGGTGGAGACAAAATATCGATCATTTACCAGGTTTTCTTCTGCTTTCTTTAGTCTTATTTTGAGCGTAGGTTAGATTAGTACAACTTTTACTTTTCACACGAACTTAGGAAAAACACAGAGGAAAAGAAAAACAAAATAATGTAACTTTTAAAATCCTTTATATTTTCTTGTATCCGCAATTACGGACTTTAATTTCTCATACCCCAACTAGTCCTTCGCGCACCCCTAGGGGTACGCGTACCACAGGTTGAGAACCTCAGATCTAAAATATGGGTATGGGCTGCATCGGGAAAGAACTCGACATTCAGAATCGAGATCTGATGATTTTATCCTTTGCCTCTCAAACCTTCTACGCCATAATACCGGTAATCTTTGATGGATATAACTAAAAATCCAGATCTTCCATGGTTTTGAATCTCGAACCTCAGACTCATATTACTATTTTTGTATCTAATCTGAGCGGAATTTTTATCCTTTTCAACCAAACTGATCAATCAAAACCCTGTTAGTTAAATTTTTATAAACCATACATAAGTCACGATGGCCATTCAGAGAGCCGGGGATTCCAGACCCTCTAAAGATCAGTAATTGGCAAGAACCAGAGCATGTTATAATGTTGTGAATAAGAGATCTTCTTTTGTTTTGGTGCGAAAACTTTGAGACAAATAAGAAGCTAAGGTTAGACGATCGGCATCTGAAAAATGGAGAAAATTTCGAAGTACATTTGAAGGATCCTATCAATTTCAAGGCAACCAAACCCTATATACTATCTAGAATCAAAGAAACAGTTTTATAGTTATTACAAATATGAATGTTCTGTAACTTCAAACGTTCCTAATTATTACTGGTATGTTACAAATTCGCTATGTTATTTTTTTATATAGAATTTTTAAATGCTGTGACAAAACAAAGGGCAATAAATTATTCTACAGAAAAAATTAAGCTTTGAAAAGAGTGATAAGGACATAATAGTAAGTTTTATATTTCGAAATCAGTCACCCTAATTTGTCCAATCACGATATCACGCCACTGTTAATGTATATCACTTATGTGGTAAGCTAATATACATGTAGATATAATGATCAGATACGAAGTAAAATCTCTATCACCGTAATATTCAGAAATTAAAGTTATAGATTATGTAAAGAAGTGTAGTGAAGTGTATTAAATAAAAAGTTAAGAAGACCTTGCTGCATTAGATATTTCTCATTTTTGTAAAGCTAGGATCCAGTTGAATGAAAGACGTAACAAAGAAATGTCTGAGTTGATGTGTTTTTTTTGTTTTAAGACTTACGACTCGATAATTGGACATTACTGCTTGAATGGCTGGTGGATACCGGGAGTTCCGAATAGAAACACTACAGTTGAAGCGGTTGCAGAAGAAATGGATAGTTTGATGAAAGGGTCTACTCATGGACCATGTGTTCAAATTAATGAATCAGCATCGGTTGGTACCGAATTAGTTAATATAAATTCAGACTTTTCTAATAAAAATTATTTATATAATCAAGTGACTTATGGAAATGGTCAACAGACGTATTCAAATCAAGATTACACGACAGGAGGAGAAAGTAATCACTTGATGGCAATGAATTCTGAGCACAATTATGTAGAAGAAAGGGCCATCGGCGGTTTCAACAATGAAGCAAGAAGAAAAGGACTAGGTCCAAAAGACTGCAGCATACCGATGAGACTTAGTTTTCCGCACAGCGACATATCATCGAATATAGAGCAACTGACTAGTATGGTGAGCCATTTGGGAATGGATGAAGAAAATCTGAGTTTACTTTCGATCACGAACTCGTATAATGATAGGAATGACCTTGCCCCTGTGCGTGGAGCAATAGATAGCATGCCACCGTACAAAGTTCTGAAGCTGGATGTAGTTGAAGATGTCCAATCTGAAATAAGAATTCAAAACGATCCTTCGAAATTAATTATCGAAGGAAGTCATGGCTACGACATCATTAGTATAAGCAATGACGCTCCTGTCTTATACGAAGATCGGGATCAAATATACCATGAATTAGTCATGGTAAATAAACCCGGTAGTGAAATAGAAGACCACAGTAGATCGTCCGAGATGTTCTCAAAATATGGACAAGATACCCAAACTATTCTGACGATAAGCGACTTAGACAGTAAGAATGATAATTTCGCTGTTGCGGAAGCAGAACCAAGACGGGATTAGAATTCAGTAATAATCCTACACATGGGTCTCCTGAACATACTGGTTCAATAAATGATCAAGTAAGACTTTTCAGATCAAATGCTGAAATAATGCTGCATAAATGCACTAATGCGTCAACAGAAAGTGAAATAGTATTAAATGACATGAATATAAGGAGATGTACAGAAGAATCTGCAACGATAAGGAATTCATTCACTGAAAAATCTGACTTCTTTAAGGATTGCCATGTGGATGCTGCTCATGCTCTTGCCGGTCCTTCCTTCTCGCAGTTCAGTGAGAGCTGCACTTCTGTGTATTTGAAAGAATTTCAAACCAATGGTAATGTTAAACTGCATTCTATGCAACGGAATAGCCATTTGAAGAAGGATATGATTATCCACAAAGGTATAAAAGTGTATAAATGTAACCTTTGTAAAAAATCATTCAGACGAAGGGAGCATTTGCAAAGACATGCTTTCACCCATACGGGCGACAAACCATTTCAATGTGATGTTTCTAGAAAGAAGTTCTCGACCAAAAGTAACTTATATAATCATATAAAAATTCATAAAGGAATAAAACAGTATAAATATGACGCTTGTGGAAAATCATTCACAGAAAAGGGGAGTTTGAAGACACATGCTCGCACCCACACGGGCGAGAAACCATTTGAATGTGAAGTTTGTGGAAAATCATTCTCAGATAAGCGGAATTTCAAGAGACATGCTCGTATCCACACGGGCGAGAAACCATTTGAATGTGACGCCTGTGGAAAATCATTCACAGAAAAGAGGAATATGAAGAGACATGTTCGCACCCACGTGGGCGAGAAAACATTTGAATGTGAAGTTTGTGGAAAATTATTCAGAAGAAAGGAGCAATTGCAGAGACATGTCCTCACCCATACGGGTGACAAACCGCATGAATGCATAATATGTGGAAAGAAGTTCTCGATCAAAAGTAACTTACATAGTCATAAGAAAACTCATAAATCTGAATGAAGAATAACTTTAGAAGAAAATATTTACTACATCATGTATGCATCATTTGCGCCGATTTTATTTCTACAGGCCCTATCTTTTTTTTAGGCTTTCATTTTGTTTATGCTCCTAAAATGTTTCCCTATTTATTAAGATTTTAAATCAGATTACTTTATGCTACGAGACAAATATAAGTATAATGTTAGATATTTTTATATTCAATTTGACACAATTCTTTGATGTATTTTTCTCAGGATAGTGTTTTTAAATGCTGTAAATATTTTACTAAAGGCAATAACTTATTTTTTAGTTGAAGATTAATAAAAACGAGTACGTAAGTATGTTATTTACTGTCGTCTTTATTTTATATGGGCTACAAGATTATTGAAGTAAATAAGAGAAATGTCAATTATATTCTCTTAAATATTGTAAGCATTTCTTTAATCAAATGAAACACGTTCCCAGAATTCATTGTTCCTATACTTATTCGTATACTTGCGAGTAGCATGTTTTATTTATCTCTGACTTATGCATTATACTTTTAATGAATCACTTTTGAAAGTCAATAATATCATATCGGTATATAATTGTAACCTTCTCAGCAACCTATAGCTGTAATCCTCATTCTATAACAATTCCATCTATCTGTAGCAGCAGTTAGATATAAGTGAAAATTTCGGCTCTTTGTAAATAACCCTCAAAAGATATGAGCGTGTTTGGAATTAAGGTTTCGAATAATCACTGAGGGATTTTGCGTTCAAATTTTATGCTCGAACAATAAGTTATCCCGTCAAAGGTTATTATACGAGAAGTTGCGATATAAAGGGGAAATTAAAAGTAAATAAGCTTAAGGTTTTTTCGAATCAGTACCTTAAACTAATACGGATCCATCTATATTGAAAGAGAAACAGAGGAATGAGCTCAGTATCGGAAGTTTGCAAATTTGCAGACTTTATTTCGAGATTACCTTAGTATAGCATAGTCATGAGAAATTATATGAATAGAATAGTGAATAAGCGAAATATTTTACAGACAAAATAATTATAAAAAATGCTATAAAAATAATTATTAAACATATTTTCATTTTTGAATTAATAAAAATGAAAAATTTAAATTCATTAATTTTATCCAATTTATGTCGAGGAAATTCAAGCACACTTCCTTTTGTTCATTCTAAAATTATGCAAACGGTAGCTTTAAATTGAATCAGCAATTGTATTTTGGATACTTATTATTTTGAAGATGAAATGTGAACATACTTTTATGGCAGTTGAGTATAAAAGAAATGCGATTAGCTTGTTTAAATGTAAACAATATACTCTCGTAACAATATCTGATTGAACTAATAAGACAAAGATTTAGAATCTTAGAGATTAGCCATAGCAAACATTGTTTTCGTCATAAACAAAGTCGCAAATAACTTAGTGTCACTTTTTCTTATAGTATTATGTCCTGTAGTATTATTATTATGTGTATATCAGAGGAAAAATCAGGAATAACAAGTTTCAGCACAGAACAATTTATCCTATTCGGAAATGAATTTTATTGCTTTTACTGATATTCAAATCTGAACTGCCGGATTGATTATTCTTAATCGTTTCAAAATTGGTATAAAAATTACCATAATCTTTTATTAGAACTCGTATGAAACCTGTGTCACCGGATTATTCAGACATTTGTGTTAAAGAATATATTTGGAAGTGAAGAAAACATTCAATAAGATGTTGTTACATATTATATTTACTTTCCTGACACATTTAAAGCTGCGAAGTGAGTAATAGAAATTCGCGGCAAAATAATGACGGAGTTATTGTGTTCAGATTGTCATAAGATTTACAATTATCAACCAGGATATTTCTGCGTGAATAATAGGTGGATACCGGGAGCTGCGAATAGAAACATTCCATTTCAGGATGTTGAGAATTATGTGGACCTTTGGTCTCAAGAAAAGCAGAGGTCAGAGAGTAATCTAAAGAACAAACATCGGTCAGTACTGACCCAGTTAATAGAAATCACGTGTTTACAAATGATACTGGTCTGTACAATAATTATTGGATGACAATGTTCAACTAACTTTTTCGAATCAAAATGGCGGCAAAGGAAATTGGCCTCATGGATACAAGATGAGTAGAGTAAGCAATATGGTTCCTGTTAGTAACGAAGACAGGAGTCGAATGAAACATGAACTAATTATGGTAAAGGCAACTGATTCTGAAATGACACTGGACGAGATTCGAGGGGTCGAGATGAACCGCTAATGTTGAAAAAATGGTCTAAATCTGCAGAAATATCTAACGAAAAGTCAATTAAGCGAACCGTCTGATAATTTCGCCATTCGGGAAGCAGAACCATGCCAGCGTTTAATTCCCTGTGGTATTAGTACAGTTAACCCTACGCATGAGTCTGCTGCATATACCGGTTTAATAGGAAATCAAGTAAAACTTATTTGTAATAATGTTCAAAAAATCACGGGTGAATGGAACACTGCCATCATAGCCTTTAAATTTGTATCGAATTTCACGGTTTTATTCAGAAGCCAAGAAGAATCGGCAGCGAAAGGAAATTCAAGGACAGAGAAATCGGAGTTGTCCGGTGGATGTTCCAGAAATTACGACCTTCCTGTTGCTGGACCTTCCCGATTGCATTTCAATGAGCTCAATTTCGCTGTGTTTTCGGATGAATTTTGATCCCAGCATGATCTGAAGCAGCAAGTATATGGTTTTCTCTAGTGGGATATCGTTCACCTGTGATATTTCTCGAAAAGGTTTCACAGAAAACGATGAACTAAAGGAACATATACTTACCCACAAAGGAGAAAAACCCTATAAACGTAGCGTTTATATAAAAGCGTTTAAACGGTAGGATAATCTAGATAAACAGATGAGGATCCAGTCGGGTGACACACCATACAATTTTTAATTTTGTGAAAAATCCTTCTTGTACAAGTGTGGTTTACAGACACGCTTCCTCATTCATAGAGGTGACAAACCGCATGTATATGAAATCTGTGGCAAGAAGTTCTCGGAAAGAAGCAACTTCACTAGGCATAAGGAAACTCATAAATTTAAATGAAGGATATTGGCAGAAGAAATTCTTTACTAGGCCGAAAGTGGATCCATAGATGCATTATTCCGAGTGTTTTTATTTCAACAAGGCTTTTCCTCTCCGAGCCTTATTTAAACTCCAACAATTCATTCGTGTTTCATGAGTACTTGAATAAATAATCTTTTATGTCATCTGACGAATATAAGTACAATGTTACTGACATTTTTTAATATATTGTCCGATTAAATTCTTTGATGTTTTTCTCAGAATTTTTATTTGAAATTCCGTGTTTATTTTAAAATAAATGAAAATCTTGCTTTTTTAATCTAGATGAATATAAATTTGTACGTTAGAATGTCATATTTCTATTACATCGAATGTTTCTAAGAATACGGTGGGGGCCGCGGTCGCTTAGTGGTAAGGTCTCGGCCCTGGGGCCGGAGGTCTCCAAGTTCGAAACCCGATTCCACTGAAGATCCGCCGTGTATGGGGCTTGTTTCCCGCTAAATCATACGTAGTGGTCAAGAGTCCTCCCGGTGGTGTGGCATGGAAGTTTGGAGGGGGGTGCCAGCTGAGGTGTCGTTCTCGTCATCTGACCGCGGTTCAAAATTACGAGGTCCGTCCCAAAATATCCCTCATGTTGCTTCAAAACGGGACGTTAATATAACTAAACTAAATTAAGAATATGACAGATAGATAGGCAGAAATATAGATTTCAGTGTTTCTGCTCTTTTAAATTACTGGTATGTCTCTAATTTAAGTAAATATACATAATTTTATTTTTCCATTTACATACATTTATTTTTCTTTAGATTTTTAGTTCATAAAATATACATTATATTTTATAATAAACAATAATTTTAAAGAAGGTAAATAAAATTAAATTTTTGGGGAAGTAACATTTTTAGAAAGCGATTTCTTTAAATTTGAATCTACAGTAATCCACCTACCTCTAGCTACAGTAAGATGTATTTATTTAGAATTTAGGGTTTACAGTCCTATCACTCTGAAGTAATGGTCAGATTTATAAGTAATTTTTCGATCCCTGACTGTGGGTTAGATAAATTACTTTTG